>NDGN011455368.1:0-17575 GCA_002564285.1 Tympanoctomys barrerae
AATTACAAACCTGAACGGCAGATCCTCACTCACTCTGCAGACACTGGCTGTGGTTGCTGCTGCTACTCAGACTCCTTTGCCCTTGCTGCTCCCCCCAACGCAGACTGAATCTTTCTGTGTCTCCTTCCAGCGGCGACAGATGGCACTTGTTCACCTGTTGTGTCCTCACACTCTGACTCACAGCTGCCCACTTGGTGGAGAAGAGCAGCATGTCTGGGATCTTGCAGTTATATATAACTATGACTGTTAGGGACACTCCTGCCTCGTCCCCTTTTTGTCTCATGTTTTAAGGCTGTTGTTCCGAGGGCTGTGTTTTGCACTATGAGGTTATATCAGAGTGCATGACCAGCATTGTGGTTCATCCTGCACATTGGCAGGTTATACGCAGAAATCCTGAACAGACATGCAGTACCAGCAGCAAATAAATATTTATGTAGCATTGTATGTATCATTGACAAATGACTTTGCATGCATTTCCCCAGCAGGCCTGGAGCGGAGTGCCCAGGTGGGGAGGACCTCCCAGCCCTGCCAGGATGGGAGGGTGGGTGTTTCTGTTTCTGTCATCATCATCACAGCCTGTTCACAAGCTACGAGGTGATCCTTCCGAGTGATACAGCTAGCATTGCTCCAGCTGGGGCCAGGCTGGTACTTTCTCTTTTGGAAATTTTCCTATCATTCTCTTCCTGTGCCATGGGCTTGGGCTGCCCATGTTATAAATGAGGAAGCCCAGGGTCAGAGGTGGACCGTGAACCCTGACTTCCAGACCAGCGCTGTTGCTGCTGCTGCTGCTGCTGCTGCTACTGCTGCAACTGCTACTGCTTAGCTCTGTTCCCATGCCTGGCTGGGGAGAGGGTGAGGCAGGTGTGGAAGCTGCTGGAGCTTGTTGGTCTTCACATCACCAGGAAGCAAAGACATGGAGTAGGTCAGGAGAAACAATTATCGAACTTTCTGGAGCTTTGGTTTAGCCAAGGGCAGGAGCCCTCTGAGCGTCTGCCCCAGCATGAGCACTGTGTGAACCCCGGGCAGTTAGCATCACTCTCTGCCAGCCCTGTGCTGGGAGGACACTGCATGTGGCTGCTCATTTAACCTTCACCTGCTGTTGAGGTTGGTTCCAGTTCATAGGGGAGAAAACCTGAAGCACAGAGATTTGTAAGAATCTGTCCAGGGTCACAGCCAGTAAGTGCCAGAGCCAGGACCAGATCCCAGCGCTGGTGTCTGCCTACAGTGGTGCGGCCTCCCTGTAACTAACACAGGTGCGCAACAAGGAGAAGTGTGTGCTGCCAGAGCTCCCGACCTTAAGTGTGGGTTGGGAGAGTGAGGACTCCCTAAAGACATGGCAAGGAACTAAGACCTGCAGGCAGGGTAGAAACCCCGAGAAATGGGTAGAAGAGAAGTGCAGAGCAGCTGAAGGGGCACATGTACAAAGGTATGCACACAGGGACATTTCTTTAGCGTTCCCTCAAATTCACCGTGCCTCTCCACCATGATTTTTTAGAATAGGTCCCATCAGGAGACACTTCAGAAGGGACAGCTCTTGGCAGTCCTCCTTGGCGACCCAGGCTACCAGCCCCGCCGTGACACCCCTGGGTCCCTCCGAATCCTCTTCACATCCTTCTCACAGGTGGTACCTGGCCCACAGAGTCAGGTGATGCCCCCCAGCAGTCAACACAGGGTTGGTCCACCCCAAATGCTCAAGGATAAAAGCCAGATGAAGTCCTGAATGTGGGATTACAGGTCCCAGGGTGGTATAGAGAAAAGGCATAATTGGGTGCAGTTTAAAAAATTAGTTTTTGTCATACTACTCCAAGTCAGAGTTCCCCAGCCCCTGGGCCCCAGGCCATTACCCGACTGTGGCTGCTCAGAACCAAGCCACAGGGCAGGCATGAGCAGCGCAAGGGAGCGAAGCTTCCCTTGCATTTACAGCGCCCTCCATGGCTTGCGTGGCCACTTCCTGTCACACTGGCTGTGCCATTGATTCCCACAGGAGTGGGATGTCATGTGAAAGTTCTAGATCCACAGCTCCTGGGGGGAGTCTAGTGTAGTAATGATAGAAGTGAAGTGCAGAGGGCAGTAGTGATAGAGATGGACTGTATGCTGTATAATACTAGAAATAAGTACACAATGAATGTAACGCACTGAATCACCCGCACCCCACACCCCACCCCTCGTCTGGAACAATTGTCTTTCATGAAAGATTATATTCATCCCCGGTGCCTAAAGTTGTTTTTCCTTCCCTCCTTTCATACTGGGGATCAAATCCAAGGCCTTCTTACTGAGCTATATCCCTAGCCACCACCCTTTTTTTCAGACAGGGTCTTCTAAATCACTGAGTTGCCAGACTGAGTTCCACCTGTGATCCTCCTGCCCCAGGCTACCTGAGTGCCGCAGTGCCTGGCTTATAGCTTTGCTTTTGCTACCCTAGCAGAGCCATTGGTCTCAGCTGACCTGAACGCAACCAGGAACCCAGCCCAGGACCTGTGCGAGAGGGGGCCAGCTTTTCTTGCTCACCAGGGTCTTTCTAGCTGTGGTCCACAGCATGCTAGGAGGTTGTAGAATCACCTCGGTAGGTGATGAGCAGATTTAAATAATGAAATGCAGTAGAAATTGTCAGCTGGCTTTGCACGTAGGGAAAGTAAAGCTTGTTTCAGTTAATGCATTTACATGAAACGGGGTTGTTCTAGAAAACTCATTTCTTACACAATTAAAAAAAAAAAAAGCATTTGAACATTGTGGCCTAAAAGTTTTTAAGCATGAACCAAAAACCTGACTCCTAGTAATACACAGTATCAGCAAATATTGCCAGGCATGACAGTGTCTGTGTCGTTTTTTTTGTTTTTATTATTTTGTGATGCTGGGGATCAAACCCTGGGCCTTACACATACTAAGCGAGCGCTCTCCCACTGAGCTGCTCCTCAGCCCTAGACGTAATGACATTAGGAAAGTGCTGACGTTTTTAAGCAGACCATGTAACTACTAACTACTGGGTGAAGTCTGCCAGGTACTCGAGTGCTGAAGGGGACGTACTGGAGTCTGCTTATAGTCTGTCACTGTCCCAGGAGGAATGCCTGGAGAAGGACAACCAGACACAGCAGGCTGAGCCTCAGCCTGATTTGAACCTAAGCCTTGTTTCTTTCTGTTCCCTCTTTTGTGTATTTATCATTTGCTAGGTTTGCACAGTACCACAACGGTGGAAGGAATTGTTTTAAGAAATCACAACCCAACCACTCCACAGCCAGTGCTGTTCACTTTGGGGCGATTACTCCGCAGTGTTTTGTGCCAAATGTTTTTTCCCCCCAGTGGCTGAGATAAATTTGGGTCTGTAACTTCATATCCTGCTTTTTTTGTTGTTTAACATGAAATATGTGCAGCTATCACTTAAAAAGTACTTTAATATAATAGATTTGCAAAGGTATACAAAAAAACATTTATTCCGAAACCCCCTCCTTGTTGATATATAGATATGTAGAAATAGTGCTGCAGTAGACAACTCTGCATATTATTTGTGTAAGAGTTTCTACTTATCTCCCCAGAATAGATGTCTGAAATAGAAATCACGGAGTCAAAGAGCCAGGCTCAAGGTATACGGATGTCTTTCTGAAATTCTTCCAGAAAGAGTCAGTGAATTTCTGCTGCTGTGGGTTTGAGAGTTCACATTCGCAGTCTTGCCAGTATTGAGTTCCGTCAGTTGGGAGTTTTGTGGTACTGGGGATTAAACCCAGGGCCTTTGCATGGCTACATCCCTAGCTTATTTGTTTGATTAGAGACCAGGGCTTAGTTAAGTTGCTAAGTTTCCAGGCTGGGCTTGAACTTGCAATCCTTCCCTCAGTCGGGGTTTTAATCATTATTAATTTGAAAGGCTCAAAGAATGTGCGTGGTTTTAATTTAAATGCCAGATAGATTAAACGTTTCTTCTACACTTAATCGCCTTTCTTTTTTGCTTTTGAGAATTTGTGGGCCAGTCCTTGGAAACTCAGGGACTTCTAAAGGGCAGTTATGATCATCCCCTTTGGTCATTTGTGCTGCAGGGGGCAATTTTGGCTTTAATCACCTATGGCCCCCCTCCTAAGGTTAGGAGGCGCCAAGCATGAAAACCCTTTGTTCCTGGACCTCACTTCTCAAATGACTGAGGTGAAGGTGGCATTTAGCAATAAAAACACAAAGCACTGTCGTAGTCCTTCCATTTATACTTTCCAGTCCTCTGAGCCTGCACTGGGCCACCCCATTTATTATCTCAGCTTGAACTTCAAGGTGGCCCCAGCAGGTTACATTACCCCATTTCACAGACAGAGAGGCTCTGTGGAATGGGGACACATGAGGGATGCCGCCGCCAGTCACTGGGGGAGCAGGACTTTGGGTCCTCTGCCTTGTGTTCAGTGCTCTCACCTTCCCTGCAGCCTTCCAGTTTGTATCTGGAATGCAGAAGGCATTTTGCAGCTTATTTAAGATTGTTGGCAATGACTGTCACGAAGGGTGAATGAGACTGTACTTCTGGGGTCTAGCAGATCTCAGCAGTGCACGGAGTCCCCGCATTCAGCAGCTCTGGGAGGGGCCCTCTCTGGTGGGGAGTCCATGGGATGAAATGAAGTTTGATGTCTGCGCTCAGTCAGTAGGGTTTTTTTCTTATTAGTCTTAGAAAACAATCTGCCAAAGGCTATACATACTTAATTTGCTTTTTGTTTTGACAACATTTAGTTATTAACTTAGAAAATAAATGCTTCATCCATACTGCTGCCCTCTGAGGGCAGGATCTGCCTGCCTCCTGCTACCTGAAAGGTACACTCAGCAGCAGCCATTGGAGGTACTACTGTTATTATCCCTTTTTGTAGATGGGGAATCCACGCCACCCAGTTAGTAAATGGCAGAGGTAGGATTTGAGCCCAGGCTGTTTGATTCTAGTCTGGGTTTTTTTTTTTTGTTTGTTTTGTTTTTTAAAAAAGTATATTTGGCACAGGGTTTCATTATGTAGCTTGAACTCTAGTGATCCTCCTGTTTTCAGTCTCCACAGTGCTGGGATCACAGGTGTGTGCAATCATGCCTCATCTCAGTCACCAGCTCACTGTGCCTGGGACCAGGGCCAGTGTTGCATGTGGTGCCAGGGATCAGACCCAGGTCCCTGTGCTTGCCTAGGCAGGTGCTTAGACTGCTGAGCTATCTCTGTGTTTCCCCAGTCTGTTCCTAATCTTGCTGCATTGCTACTTCTCAGTGAAGCAGTCAGCATCCATCTTTTTGCTCCATCTCAAAATATGGGGGTTAGATGAGCTTCTGTCAAATTTTCTGGAAATCAGAGCTAGAAAGATGCACAGAACTAGGCAGGTTGAGCCTGCCCTCTGGGCCCTGCCCACCTTGTCCAGGGTTTGGACCCTTGCAGGCAGGGTCCCAAACCAGCCCTGTGGGTACTGGGGGAACTTCTGACTCAGTACATTTTTATTCAAATGGATACTCTTTCAATTAGGACATTTATTTCCCCCAAGACACTCATGAGCTTTTCAAGTGAGTTGAGCATTAAGCATACTGCATCAGTTGAACTCATGGTTTAAAAAGATTTAACAAGACTTTTTATGTCTATTTTCAATCTCCTCCACAGGGACGCGAAAGACAGATTTTACAGGAAACCATTCACAACTTCCACTCATCTTTCGAGAGCAGCGCCAGCAATACCAGGGCCCCTGGCAATAGTCACTGTACGTGATCCGCCTCGCTTGTGGCCACCAGTGTGAGTTCTCTGGGTACAGGTACCCCTTCCTGTAGTCAAGGACCAAGCCCCTGCTCCCACCAGATGTGCTGTGTTTGTCACCCCACTGTGGCTGGTCCCTTTGTTCCCTGTCAGGGTCCCCCTCCTTCCAGTCCCAGTGGTATCAGTTGGTAAGGTTGTGCTGCCAGACTCCCACAGGAGGAGCCTGGTACTATCTGAAGAGGCAAGTCAGGTGCTTCTGGTGGGCACCTAGTTTCATACAGTGCCTCAGGAACTCAGCTCTGTTGCTCTTGTACCCTGCCATCCCAAATAGAAAAGGAAAAAGATAATGGAGACAGCCAGCACAGCCTCTTTTTAACTGCCTTGCCCTTAGCTGACACTTTTCCCTGCTGTTCCCATTCCATTGGTCACTCATTGTCACATGGCTCTACCTGATTGCAAAGGAGGCTGGGAAATGTAGTTTTCATTCATATGCTTTTCAGCAGTGCTCTAAATTTAGTAATGGAGCAATCTGATGGAAGGATTGCTCCCTGACATGTCATGCCCTAAAAGCTCTAATTTTGACTCTCATGGCTCAAGTCACCTCTTAGAGGAAGCCTTTCTCAGTGCCGTTACACAGAACTTTTCCTCCTAGCCATGAGAATCCCTCCATACTTTATATATTACTGCTTTAGACTTTGCTGCATCTACTCCATACAGTATGCATCAGGCATTTGGGATGTATGTCTGTACATTTTTTTAGTTCAAAGGCAGCATTCATATAGGAGAGAAAAGAGGGCTCACTGTGAGGATCTCTCCTTTCTGGCCTGCAGTTTCTCTACCTGCATGGTATGTGGTCAGGCAGAGACAGTGCTACAGGGCACCCTGCTGCTCCACTGGGCCACAGGGCCTTCTGCCTTGCATGTAGGAGCTAGAGACTAAGGTACCACTTTGTGAAAAGAATCCAGTGCTCAGATTTTCCAGGCAAAGAAATCTGTAGAATTTGGAATTTCTTCTGGGCTATGTTCCTCAAAAGTGAACAGACCATTCTACCATGTTCACTTTCTACCATGTTAGATAGACCCTAACTTTTAAATCCCTTTTGTTTTGTTGGTACCAGGGATCAAACTCAGGACCTTGCATTTGCCAGGCAAGCACTTATTCCACTGAGCTATCTCTGTGACCCATGAAATCCCTATTGTATACACTTGCTGCCAGGTGTGTGCAGATGAACCAGAGCTATTTCGACTCTGGAAGATCTGGACAGGCAGGAGATGACCTGCGTACACGTGGCCCCAGCCTGGAGGGGCAGCAAGGCCGCTGGGAGGAGCCTGTGCTCTTGGTGCAGGCTCAGGGCTCAAATCCAGCCTCTTCCTGGCCAGTGATATGGCAGCGATGTCTCCTCAGCCTCTCTTAACTGGAACTGGGAGGCTGAGTGCATCAAGCACCTGGCCCCCAAGATGCACCCAGCAGATGGTGGCCTAAGAACTTTGGACTGGGGATATAGCTCAGCGGCATAAGCACCTGCCTGGCAAGCCCAAGGTCCTGAGTTCGATCCCTGGTACTGAAAAAAAAAAAAAAAACCTAGAATCTCTTCCATGAGCCATGTCTACCATCTCTCATCTGTCTCCCTGGCTGTCAAAGCCAGTGCCCTGCGATCCTCTTGTCTCTGCTTATACTGAAAAAAAAGAAAAAAAGAAAAAAAAAAGGCACATCCCTCCGCTGGCTAGGTGAAGTAGTCATCACTACAGTGCCCAGAGCCTCGCAAATGCCCCTTTGCCTGCCTGCCTGCCTAGGGGCCTCTTCCACTTCATCCTCTATTTGCAGAACATGTTCCACAGACTGAAGGGGAAGCATTTCATTTGATCCATGTGGACAGACATTGTATGAAGGGTCCCCAGTGCTCCTGAAACATGCTCATGAAGCACCTACTGTGTGCCCAAGCTTGACCACATGTTCCTGCATCCTTACGGCCACTCTGGAGGTAGCCTTATTGAACCATTTTCTGTACATGCGGAAAGTAGCGGTGAGCAAGCTCCCTGCCAGTTGGGTGGTCCTGAGGCACAAGGCTGGCCTTGGAACTAGACCCGGCCTTTCCCTTCAGCCCATACACCCCAGAGCCGGATACCTCAGTGATCCTGGCTGTTCTAATCTACAGATGCCCTCAGGGATCACCTACAGACCTAGAGTTTACCCCAAAGTGTATGGGGTACTTTGAAACTTTGTACTATCGTTTTTTTCCCCATAATTGGCAGATAGATAAGCTTAACTGAACACCTGAGAAACATGGAGCTTTGCTGGGGTCAGCGCTTCGTGCATGCACACTTCCACGACCCTGTCAGAGGACCCTGGAAAGAGCAGGCAGGAGACCTGAGGTCCTGGATGCTACCCCTCACCTGTCTTTTTCCTGAACTCTAGTTGCTTTTTCTCTCAGGTGGTTTGTGTGCTGGTTGATGAGAAGTCCCTGACACCTTTTCTGGGCCTTGGTCGCCTTCCTATGGACCTGCCTGTCCTTAGCCTGCCTCCTGGAGGTTGTCCTTCTCCACAAGAAATGCTCCCTTCAGCCAGGGATATAGCTCTGGCACAGTGCCTGCCTAGCAAGCACAGTTTGTTTGATTCCTGGTACCAAAAAACAAATGAACAAACAAGTGTCTCCCTTGCTTAGCGACCTTCACAGGAGATTCCTAAGTGTTCTCTTCAGCGCAGTAGCTCCGCTGGATGTTACACAGTTTTCATAAAGGAAATGAAGGGGTGTGTAAGTTGGTTAAGGGTCCATGATCAGGTAAATACTGAATTAAAGGGCCCTTGCTGGGGCAGTCTCGGGCCTTCAGCCCAGCCCTCTTTACAGGACATGTAACGCATAGCATTTCTCACCCGTGTCTTCTTCAAGATGTTCTTGCAAGACTGGGTCCTTGCAGCATTGCCGGGGAAATGTGGCCTTATATACAGCAGTGGCAGCAGGGGCTCAGCCAGGGCACTGTCCTCAGGAACTGCCACTTCTTTCCCCAGCAGGTGTCCTTAAAAGTGGCCCAGTTAGCAATGGGATGCAGAGGGGAGAGGTCTCCTGGCTAGAAGGGTTCTCTGTCCTGGGCATCTCTGCATGATTGCCCAGCGTCTGCACATCTGCTGGGTGTCCAGGCCCCTGCTGGCCAGGGCAATGCTCCACCTCCCTGCCTGCATGCCAGAAGGTGAGGTGGGGCCAGCTGGTCTCACAGGCAAGAGTGCCTCTTTTTTCATTCATGGAATATGCACTGAGCATCCCTCCCGCCCCCGGACCAGCTACACATGTGCTCTGGATCCACACGTGTGACATCCTGGTGCTGTGGCGACCACGCGCTCCTGGAGGAGACCACTGTGTGAGCAGGGCAGTGAGAGCCATGTGCCATGTCATGCAGTAGCCGTGCGTGCGAGGGAGGGGCATGGCGTGGGGCCCAGTGTTGGGGGCTCAGGCAGGCTCAAAGGGAGAAGCTGGAGCTAGTTCTGAAGAGCATGGCCACAGAGAGCAAGAAGGGGCACCCCATGCTGCACAGCACTGCAAAGGCCGCGTGTAATCTCTGTGCATTAAGTGCCATCAGGACCGGGGAGGGCTAAGTTAGAAGCTTGTTTCATTTTCTTTGAAGTTTGTAGAAGCAAGTGTTCCCCTAGTAGGAACACTGGAGCAGGTAGCGTCAGACTTAGTGTTGCTTTTGATCCAGCCCCTTCTCAGTGGGTAACATGGAGCATATTCCCTCATCTCCCCCAAGCCTCAGTTTACCTCCTGGTTATGAGAGCGTAGCTTTCCCCAAGATTCCGAGGATCAAATTAGGTCAGGAAAACCCTTTAGCAGCAGAGCTATGTGTATGTTAGGTCTTCCAAAGATAGTTGTGCATTTTGCATCAGTCTGTCTCCCTCTTTCTCCCTCCTTCTGTCCTACCTACACCACAGCCATGGCTGATTGGGTCAAGCCAGAAGAAGCGGCCTGCAGCAAGAGGTAATAGCAGCTTAGATGGTTCTGCCAGCATCCAGACCATGTGGGAGCCAGGATCGGCCATGGATTCCGATCAGTCCTCAGCTGTTCCTGTCCTCAGTGTTCCTGACCTCACATATTTGCGTTGCTGGGATTCACACCAAGGTGGACAGAAAGAAGGAAGGCTGTCTGATCAAATTCTGGAGGCTGATCCAGCAGGGGGCGGTAGGCAGTGCCTCTCCCTCTCTGTTCCTTCCTCAGAACTGCCAGAAGGCGTCTGACAGGCCAGGCCTGAGGCTAGGTGGCCACAGACACCTCCCCTGAGCTGTGTTTCCACGTCAGGTGCCGCATGCTGCACCTAGGGTCCCTCCTACAGTGCGGAAGAGAGTGGGTGACACCTGCAGAAGATGAAGTGTTGAAGTGGAGCACCTCTGTGACTGCCCTTGTCCATTTCAAGCAAGTTAATCATGTCTTATGAACCATCAGAGAGACCTGGTGTTTTCTCTAATAAAGTCAATGCCCAATCCTGCAGGGCTGGCTGGAGAGGACGACTCTCCTCTGGAGTTGGGGACTCCCTTTCCCTTAGAAGTTTGCGTGTATTCCTCAGGTATTTCTTGAGGGCTTGCTAACCTCTGCTGGTTCAGAGGGCTCTGTTTGAATTCTACCTTAGTATTAGCTCCTCAACTGAGAAATCAAACCCAGAGGGACAATAGTTCAGTAGATCTTGGGGGTGGCACAGGAAGTGGTGAGAGATCAAAGCCCAGTGCATTTGTCTTTAGCCATTCCCACTCCACTGTGGCCAAAACTACAACTTGCTGCCCCCAGGGCTCCTGGTTCACCTCCATCATAGGGTCCCTCCCAGGCTCCTGCTTGCTGTAGGGACCCATCTCAGCCCCAGCCATGGCTGTCTTTCTTAAGGAGACTGGGGTTTGGAGTAGGCCCTAAGCTGTCATCAAGGTCACTGGTAGAGGCTGATCCAGCAGGAGGCGGTAGGCAGCCCATCTCAGAGTGCGTTTTCTATCTTCCTTGTGTCAGATACTTCTCTTTGTTGTTACTGTTTTTCCCAGAAGAAGTTGATTCTGATTTTTGCTTGCCAAGCTGCCTATATTAAATAATAGTGATTTTTTTTCCTCTTCTCAGTTCTGTAAGTCACCTTGTCTCATCTTCACAATAACCCTGTGAGACGTAAAGTTCCCCACCTGTCAGGCTGGCGGCTGTGGCATACCAATTGTAACTTGCTTCAACTACGTCACAGCTCACAGATGCTTAGTTTGAATGCAAGTCTTCCCCAACTTGCACATTGTCTTTGTGATATTTTGCTGCCTGTCGAAGAGAGTAACCCAGGCAACAAGGCAAACAAGTGACACCTTGTTATTTAGGTGCTGGTCCACAGTGTGGGTGGGCTGTACAGAATACCGTAAATAGCATGGAGGTTCACTTCCTTTTGGGAATTGGCTTCATCCTGGTCTTAGTGCCTCCCACTGAGATACTCAGCCCCAGGATGGTTAGGATGGTTGAGGAAGCAGACAGTTGTGTCCAAGAGGTAGAGTGAGACCATGGACCTCAGAAAGCAGGGGGCAGCTCCCAATGAGGAATACTCTGGGCACCCGCGCTCCTGGGGAAGCAGCCTTCCTGGTGGGGCCAGAGGCTGGCCAGACCAACCCTGGGGCTCCCAAGAGGGCAGTGGATCAGCGAAGTGGCTCCCTCATGCAGTATCAGATGGAGGGAGAAAAGCAAGGTGGAGCAGTTAGTTTACCTGACACTGAGCTGGTTTGTTTCTTTTTCTTTTTCTTTCTTTTTTTTTTTTTTAGAGTTGGCCTCAATTCTGAAAAGCCTTGCGCTAGCTTAGGCAAAGCATGTACTAAAATTGGAACGATTCTGACAGAGCCCCTCCTACTTGGAAGGGCAGGGTGCAGTGATAGTGGCTTTCTCCAGAAGTGTGAGAAACGTTGACTGGGTCACCTGTGAGATCCTATCCAGCCCAGTTGCTGTAGAAGGAAGAGGGAGTTGTTCCTTAGTGAAACAGTAGGACCTCATTACCCAGCAGTTACAGCAGAGTGTGCCCAGAGGACATGGAAATAGCTGTTCACCAAAAGCTCAGGCTGGAGTGTTCAGAGAAGCATGGTGCACAGGTGGCAAACATGGAACTAACTCAGAGGACCATCGGGATGAATGGGCAACTGCTGTGGCTTGGGTGAACCTTGAGAACATTATGCTAAGTGAAAGAAACCAGACACAGATTCTACATATTTTATGACTCCATTGATGACAAATGCCCAGGACGGGCAAGTGCACGGATGTGGAAAGCAGATCAGTGGCTGTCTGGGGCTGGGCTTGAGAGGATGACCACTTCGTAGGTGAGGACTTCTCCTCGAGGGGCTGGAAAGTCTAGCATTAGCCTTTGTGATGGTGGTGCGAGCCAGTGAATGAAGTTAACACTTTTGAATGGTGGGCTTCACTGCGGCCAGAATGGTATGACTCCTGTTAGCCTCATACTAGAGAAGAAAGCAGGGGGCTCCTGGTAGGTGGCTTTTCCTGCCTCTGCACTCAGTCTTATACACCCTACCCCATCTTTCTCTAGTCCTTCCATTGGTGCAGTGACAGGGACTTATATACAGGACACGCCACAGTGGGCTGTTCATGTCATTGAAAGCGCTAAAATGTTCGCCATCGCTGATATAGTCCTTTCACCTGCGTGTGTAACCCCCTTTGTTCAAAGGCTAGATAAACTGAAGCTCTCAAGCCAGTATCCCCAGAAAATGCTTCACAGATGAGCCAGATTGAGGTGGAGCTGCCCACCCTGGGCCTGGGGTGGAGGGCAGACCCCTTCTAAGGTCAGAACTTTCGCCAAGTCTCGGGCCATCTACATGCTGTGGCCTGCAGCTTCTCTGGATCTCTCTCTCTCTCTTTTTTTTTTTTTCTTTTTAATGCAGCTCCACACCACTTGCTTGGGCTCTTTCAATGGAGTAATTGTCTCTACTCTCATCACAGTGGAAATCGCTCCTGGCGGATGGGTGTTCGTAGCAGCCTGAGGTTGGCATGGACACCACTCACCCATTCACCCAGGAACGCCTCAGGAGCAGCTGCAGCTCCTGTGCCCCAAAGTCCCGGCCTCCTCAGTCTGTCCACTCCCAGCCCCACTCCTCAGACTATGACAGATACCAGGCTGCAGGCTGATCTCCACCTCAGGCCTCACCTGGAGGCTGCCCCCTGGCTGTGGCAAGGGCTCTCCAAGAGGGCCAGGCTGTGTGCACATGGAGGGGACCCAGCAGTGAAAGACCTCCCCACAGAGGTGACAGCAGCTTCCTGAGCAGGGCCCGGCTCAAGCTGACTCCCTAGTGCTGGGCGGGGCTGAGAGAGGGCAGAGGACCTTCCCCAGGGATTTGCACCCCCCAGAGCCAGCCGGCGGAAGGTGGGCTGCAGCCTTTCTCAGGCAGTGGGTGACCATCCCTGGACGCCAGTCACAGGCACTGGGAGCAACGCCCTGCTTTGCTGTGCTGCTCTGAAGTAGAGCAGTCCTGGCTTGGGGCTGATGTGAGGGTGAGCAGTACCCCTGCTGAGCACACAGTGCCGCCTCCGGTGGCCACAGCCCTTCCCTGCTTTCTCATGCGGCGCGGAGGGGTCAGGCCTTGTGTGCTCCTTGCCACTAGCTGCGATGCCAACTCAGCCCCACCGTTTGACCCCTGCTAGAGCTGGTGGCAGTTAAAGGAGCTGGGTGAAGGACCTTTGACAAGGGCCAGGGCTGCACTGGCCAGATTTATTGCAAGATTGAATGGAAAATCTTTGTTAATTGGATAGCAATTAACTTAATGCCCATAATCCAGTTTACAAACCGCAATCATATAAAGAAAAACACAGGCCAAGGAATACAGGAGCTGGACATTGTGGAGCATGCCTATAATGCCAGCTGCTGGGGAGGCTGAGGCAGGAAGATCACAAGTTCAAGGCCATCCTGCACAATTTAGCAAGACTTTGTCTCAAAAAATAAAAATGCTAAGGAGGTAGCTTATTGGTGAAATGGTTGCCTACCAGGCATGAGACCCTGGTTTAAATCCCCAGCCTCCAGCAAAACAATAAAAAGGAAATGACAAAAAAAGAAAATGGGAAAATGGAGGAAGGGTCAAGAGGACGAGACACACTGATTTTTAGGCTCATATAGCAGCTCTACTTTGACCTATTTTCTGTCATGAGCTTAGGCCATTTGGCATTCCTGCATCGCAATTGACTTTTTAAATTGTAAAGTTAATTGTTATTTTGAAGAATTGCATGGATTGTCTCAGCATATTTTGTCCTAGAGGATGTAACACATTCATGTTTTTGTGTGCATTGAGAGCCCTAAGATCAGGCGTAGTGTTCATCCTCCTGGAGAGGTCCAGGAAGGGCTGGGGGCCCAAGGGCCCCTCCTGACAGAACCGCCACCCCTGTGATGAGGCCTGCTCACATCCCAGCCAGCTCTCCCAGCTTCCTGAGCCTTCTGCTGAGGTGGACATGTCCACTGCACAGTGGACCACAGACACCGTTTGCACAGTGCTTTCTGACCTGCAGCCTGGGGACTCGGAGTGTAGTGCACCAACTGGTGGCCTGGTGCTGCCAGGTCTCTCAGAAATGCACACCTGCAGAGTCCTCCGAGAACGTGCATCCGCCCCGCAGTGTGAGAGGAGATGGGCGCCCTGGTGCACCTACCTGTGTCCTGGAGCAAGAGGGCTCCGCCAGCAGAACAGCCCCTAATGCCATGCAGTTGGGGGGAATGTGGGCCTCATTTCTCCCTCCAAACTCAGCTCTCACAGGGGGTTCGCAGGCAGACATTGGCCAGGGTCTTCCATTATCACTGTGCGCTTTACCAATGAACCCAAGGCAGAGTTTTCCCTGAAGATCCAGGATCGATCTAGAAGAGCCAATTCATGTATGGTACTGACCAGTTAAGAAATACAACCCCAGTACTCAGACTAGGGCATCCTTAGTCCCTGTCCTGGCATAGTGATCCCCAGGTGAGAGCTAGAGTCCTAACATCTGGGTAGGGGAACTGCTGTCACCACAGAAGGCTGAGAGGACAACTGCCTCATCCCTCAGGCCTTAGTTTCCCATCTGCCAAATGGAGAAACAACAAGTGCTCTCTGGCAAGGCAGAGGTGAGGAGTAAATGAAGGATTAAACCCTGGAGCATGGTGCAAACTTTAAAATGTTGTGCACATGTTAATCAGCGTCGTTCTTCTCCAGGGCCCCTGACGCAGTGGTGGAAGGGGAAGAAGCCTAGAAACCGAGGAAGTTGCAGTAGGTGGAACTTCAGGGTTGCCATGGGAACCAAAGCTCTGAGGCTGATCAAGGCAGGAAATACCATCTGGTTTTAAACACCAAAAAGCCTCAACTCACACTGGACTTATTTCTGTAAACAGCAGAATTTACATCATCCTCCAGCAGCTACGTCAGCCCAGAGCCATCTGGGGATTACCGTCATTCACCTGATGTCAGGGGTTAGAGCTGCACATAGCCCCTCATCTGCTGTCACATCCCCTGAAAGGTGGACGAGTCACTTAGTAAGTCTGAGCTCAGATGGAAGAAAACCACCGCCACCCCTTCCCAGGCTTTGCAGACACAGAGGGAAGGCTGGAGTGGTGACCAGGGACAGGGGCAGGAGAACCTGGGGTCCCAGCTTGTGCCAAAGCGGGAAATGCACGGCGAGAGCATCCTGCCTTCATGCTTGAAAATTACCTGGTTGGTAAAGGCCTAAGTGGGACACTGTTTGCCCAACATCACAGAGATCGATGACAAAACCCAAACTTGCCCGAGTCTCAATCCTACGCAGATGCTTCCTGCGCTTCTCCAACTGCATCTTCTTATTTGTTTCAGCATCACAGTCTTGCTTCCTGGGAAACACTAGGCTGGGGATTTCTCTGGCTCCCCATGGGCTCTGTAAGTCAGAAGCAGAACGCTTCCTGAGTCCTACACCTCCTCGGAATGTGACACAGGAAGCCAGTGTTGTTTTCTCAGGAGAAAGGAGGCCTCTGTAAACCACATAAACTGAAATGAATCTGTGAAATTTTAAAGCAAGAGGGCTCTGCTTTTCAGTTCTCAACATGCAAGGGAATACCCCAGTTTCAGTGCCTCCCCCATCCCCAGTCTAACAGACGCCTTTGAAAGTGAGGGGCTACTAGGAATCATGTAAGCAGCAAGCACCTCTGGGGCACAGGTCCAGGGCAGCAGCAGCAGCAGCAGCAGCAGCAGCAGCAGCAGCAGCAGCAGCAGCAGCAGCAGCAGCANNGCAGCAGCAGCAGCAGCAGCAGCAGCAGCAGCAGCAGCAGCAGCAGCAGCAGCAGCAGCAGCACTGTACAGCCAGCCTGCCCTCTCTGAGCAGGCTGTCCTGTGAGCCCCATCTCTGAGGATCCTTCCAGCATTGGCATTCTGTGCCTTGATTACCATTTTATAAGAAGGGGAAGGGGCCCATTGCTCCTGGGGTTCTCTGGTGGACGACCATTCATCAGCTCCCTGAATCTGAATTAGAGGTGTGAGCCTGGGCCCTGGGCTGCCTGCTGGCCAGATGTGGGGGTTTCCTGCAGGTGAGGCTGGAGGGGAAATGGTTTCTATCCAGTGCTATGGAGATAGTGTCTGAGACTGCCAGCCCCACAAGCAGTCCCCCCACCCCCTGCCTAAACTATGTCATATCAGGGAGGTGACACCCAAGGGTAGCTATGACAGAGCACTTGTCCATGGCAGTGTTTGCTGTAAGTCACACCACCATGTCCTCTGACACCTCTATCCTGAGCCACTCACAAGGTTAAGAGCTGCATCACCTGTAAAGCAAGGAAACCCCTCCCCCAGCACTTACAGGAGCACTGAGGTGACACCCCTCCACCACATCACTGAATGCTCCCTCCAGGTCCTCCTGTGTTATGGGAAAGCCACATCTCCTGGGTGCTTTCACTTACCTGCCACCTCTTGGGATACACAGACCTACCCAGCTCTTTGGCACCTGCTTGGAGCTATAGGAACCACTTTATAGCTGCCTCGGGGCCCTCCCCCACAAGCCTCAGTAGTCAGGGTTGGGGTCCCTAGGGCTGCGAGAGCTCCATGCACTGCTTAAGGGAGGGAAGACCTGGAAAATACGAGGGGTAATTTGTTTTTAACTTGGTTCTTTTAGGGCAGGAAAAAGAGGGTAGAAGTGGAGAGGGTGTCAGCCTAGTAGATCAAAGTTCAAGTCCCTAAATCAAACAGCCCAGGCTGACTAAGAACAGAGCCATAGCAATCTTAGCTGATGAGCTAGAAACACTACCCCAACTCTTTGAACCTCTCAATCTCTGTCTTATCACCTGTAAAATGGGGATGGTAAGCCCTTCTTGATAAGAGGGATAATCCCTCTGTACAATCCACAGTTGGTGCTTTCACATCAATAAAAATCACACCGCACTTCCACTTGTATGCATCAAAGACAGGGGAACCAGGCAAATCCTGGGCCGCTGGGCCTGAGCAGGGCAGCAGCTCAAGCCGGGCTGGAGGTGCTGGTGGAGGAGGTCCCACATCGGCCACATGTCAGAATGGTGTGTCTGACGTCTAGATCCTGTCTTGCCTCCCCGCAACTGCAGCATGCATGTCTTCCTGATGTCTCTTTTAAATTAAGGAAATGACAGTGACTTTGAGGCATACACGCTCCCTGGAGGTGAGACACCTAGGGAAGTGAGAAGTGAAGCATGCTTACTTCCAGCATTTTCTTTACTTCCTTTCCTTGCTATTCCCTGAAAAGGAGCAGGCGTGGAAACAAGTTTTGTTACACTTTCCCCCCTTTGTGTTCTGTGTCGCTGTTTTCAGCTAGGATGTAATTTGTGATGACAGTGTCGAGCCTCTTCTCTGGAGAAGGTGACACCCCAGAAAACTTATGCCAGGCTGTGCTTAGTGGTGAGTGCCTGGCAGAGGAAATGGAGGCAGAGAACATCCACCTCCTGGAGATGCGGCTTGAAGTCAGAAGGA
>NDGN011455370.1:0-10605 GCA_002564285.1 Tympanoctomys barrerae
AAGCAGGACCTATGCAACAAGAGTTGTAGCTTTTGGGTCTGAGAAGGTCAGTGAAATCACTTTGCCGTAAGGTAGTTGTTGTCATTCCCCATGATACCACTTACATATATGTCCATGTGTATATATGTGTGTAACATATACATTGCACTTTTCTGTTGAGAGACGTTGAAGCTGGAAATTGGTCATATGTGTGAGGGCAGGAGAGAGACAGAATGCCTAAAGCAGTCAAGTTATCTCAGTCTTAAGAAAAATAATGTCATCTGGATGATTTTAGTCATTAGGCACTAGGCAACCTTGCATCTCCTGGTACCTATCTTGTAAGAATATAAGTAAATTTCCCTACTGGTGTTGGTTAGGTCCTTTGTGCATCAAGCAGAGGCCTCTACCTAACCTGAGCTATTATGTCTTATCTTTATTTTTTAAATCTCCTTCTTGGGGACCACTGAGAGACCAATGAGTGCCTACACATTTGCACCATGTTTTTCTATTGGACCAGTGCCAATGGGAATAAGGGTAAAACACTCTCGAGATGGTAACATCTTCCAGCTTACTGGACAGTGCTCATTTGTCAGCACAAGTCCTGAGACCCCAGAAATCAAGCCCTTGTCTGTGTGAGGGCTTGGCGAGAGGTTATGGTGGATTGGGTTGGGTAGCTCCTGCGCTGATCTTTGTTACTCCCCAGGAAGTGGTAGAAAAGCAGATCTAAAAGCTAGTAGACCAGAAAGAACACACAATTCCTTTGAGTTTCCAAACTTGAATAATTTCTGGTTAATGCTCAAGTGAGAACAAAACAAAAGAAAACTCTCTGCAGTACTTTAAAACATGTTAAAAGCCCTGGTCTTGGCAGTGCACTGCTGCTACTGGCACAAGGCACTTAGAGCAGATCACAACAGGTGAACTCAATCAAATGTTCCTGTGTGAAATATAAGCTCAGTTGTAAGCCATTCTGAAGAACTATTATGCCAATAAAGAGCAAGCGTAATGGATTTTTTTTTCCCCTGTGAGGCACAAACGGAGGCTTTCTAATTTACTTCTTATGGGGCCTATTGGAAAAAAAATGTGATCTACTTCTGACCATCCCTGTTTTATAAAATATCAATTACTTGGTTTTACAATTAAGACATAAATTAGCAATGCCTTATTCTGGATTATATTACATTTCCTAGAATCATAAAGGTGAATAAAGTACTATTTTTATACTTACCAAGACCCTTTACTATTTCTGAATGTGTAGAAATTTAATTAGTTTGCATTTCTTCCCCTTGGCATTGACCATTTCTCCTATAGTGAAGATTTTTACCTAATTTTTCTTTATATGAGAACATTTTAAAATACTAAAGATCAGGTTTCTTTATCATTCACTAAGGCACTTTTATCCTGTCAATCAAACTCAAGCTAAAATTTTACTCTTAGCCTAAGGCTTTAATTATGCATGAAATTACTTTATACAAGGATGCCTTTTACTCTTCTCTAATCCCACAAGTCAAACATCCAACCCCTTAAGTTTACATAGTAGGTTGAGTTGATAGTGTTTCCCTTAAAGTAGAACCTCTGTCTCTCTGCCTCTGTTTCTGTCTCTGTCTCTGTCTCCCTGTCTCTGTCTCTACCTCCCTGTCTCTGTCTCTCTCTGTGTCTCTGTCTCTGTCTTTTCTCTCTGTGTCTCTGTCTCCCTGTCTCTGTCTTTGTCTCTCTGTTTCTGTCTCCCTGTCTCTGTCTCTCTCTGTGTCTCTGTCTCCCTATCTCTGTCTCTGTCCCTGTCCCTGTATCTGTCTCTCTATATGTGTCTGTTTCTATCTCCCTGTCTCTGTCTTTGTCTCTTCTCTGTGTGTCTCTGTCTGTCTTTTCTCTGTGTCTCTGTCTCCCTGTCTCTGTCTCTGTCTCTGTGTG
Source organism: Tympanoctomys barrerae (assembly GCA_002564285.1). NCBI lineage: Eukaryota > Metazoa > Chordata > Mammalia > Rodentia > Octodontidae > Tympanoctomys > Tympanoctomys barrerae. Next base: position 1,888 of record NDGN011455370.1, read on the forward strand.
TCTCTGTCTCTTCTCTCTGTGTCTGTCTCCCTGTCTCTGTGTCTGTCTCCCTGTCTCTGTCTCTGTCTCTTCTCTCTGTATGTGTGCAGTATCAGTTGGAAATGAAGTGGTGTTTGGACACAGAAAGGCACATATTTTCACTGTATCTGCTCCAAAGCAAGTAAAATTACTAGTTCTATAAATAGTGGCAGTGACTTGACTCCAGTCTGGGACCTTTACAGTGGAGTGCAGAGACTGATTTACTGCCACAGTCCAGTTCTTCTAACTCTCACCTTGGTGCTTTTTTCCTATATAAAATAGCTGGATGATATCAGTGAAAATTCCAAAATTGTAGCCTAGACAGAACATGTTAAATTTTTAATAATCTGCCTGAATCAGTTGCCCTTTTCCTCTTCTTCCTCTGGTTAAATTCCAGTTCTATGTGTAGAAATCTTTTGTTACTGAGGACTGTAGCCTGAAGACTACTGCTCTACCCAGTGAAGTGGCATCTCCAGCACTAGGCGCTGCACTGTGGGTGTTTGGCCCTTCATGTATTTTGAGCAGTAAACATCGAAGATTCAACATCTTCAGATGCTTTTCTTGAGTCTAAGAAGTTCACAAAGACAAGAAAACCAAAATTAAACTACTGTCACTTAAAAGTCATCACTATAGGTGCAGAGATTGCAGAATTCCATGAAGATCTGTGGCTCTTGACTTGCAGATCTCAAAGGATGACCTAAGCAACAAGGAGGTCTACAGTGCTATATCTCCTAATCAAGAGTAAATCAAAGATCTCCCAGTTACTGTTTGAAAAGACTTATTAGATGTTTCAATTTAAATTACTCTATTTAATACTTATTTGAAAGTAACAGCTTAATAATCCACACACTTCTGAACTATGTATTTGACAGTGTTTTGTATATAATAGCCACCCACTAAATAGCTGCATAATGCATTCATCCTGGACACTTTCCTTTGTTAAAATTCTCATTATCCATGGGTTGTAAAGTTGTATGAGGAAATGGAAAGGCTGATGAAAATTACTGAGATCGATTCACTTTCTAGATGCATACATTCTTCCCAGTTAGAGTTCTGTTAATGAAGGCCACCATTGTGCTTGCCATAGTCATTTACAGTATCTTCCTTTCCTTTGTCAAGTGCTTCCTTTCATGTCAGATCACTGGCAGACAGTGATCAGCCCATGTAACTTTCATCCAAAACTGTTGATTGTTTTCTACTTCCTTGCAGGATAAAATCACTGAAACTTAAGGTGACTTTATTATTTCCATTCTTCACAGTGCAAAGCAAGACTCAGAGAAATCATGTTATTTACTTATACCACTCAAATAGTAGAAAGTGGATTCAGATTTGAATTAATTTGTTTCCTTCTAACTTCAACCCCATCAACTCTGCATAATTCCACAGTTAACATGGTGCAAAATGAAGCTTTCTGATTTTTAAAATTTGTTTTAGCAGGTATATAGTACAATTGCTTTTATTTTGTTACAATTCTATACATTTTGACAAATGCAGTATATAGCCACAACCACATTCATATACATTCAGTGTTCAGTCCTGTTCCATTTCTCCCCAGAATTTCTCTGTGGTGTCTCTTCATAGACGAAACCTTCCCAATTCCTGACAATCACTGATGTACTCTGTGTCCATGTAGTTTTCCTTTCTTCAGAGCAACCTATAAATGAAATCTACAGTACATTGACTCCTTGTTCTGGTTCCTGTCACTTATGACATCTCATAATATATGTCAGATTCAGTCATGTCACTGTGTGTATCAACAGGAATGGAATGTATCTGTAAATGTATTGTAGTTAGTTTAGCCACTCAACAGTCTGCCCCTCCATGGCCTCCCCCAGTGAGCTCAGGCTCATCCACATGAGAGTCTCAGTGTTCAGGTAGCTGGAAATAATACAAAGATTTTTTTGTACTCTGCTTTCTTCTAGATTGGCAACCCCCAGAGACATAGCATTAAATGAAGCTCCACTTTTGAAATATATATGGTAAAATATCATGCAAATTATATAGAATAAAGTAATTGGCTTATTATCCTCTCCAAATTTCAGTCTCCTAAACAATATAGATTTATTTTGAGGATTTTTGCCTCCTTTGTAGTTACAATAGTAGTTATTATAATCCTTATAGGATTATTTTGAAATTTAAAAATTTTTTACAAAATGGAAAGTTTCTGATAAGGCAAAGTCACTTGATAAGTGGAAGTGAGGATTATTCTTAGAATAACTGCTAGAGACACTTTTAGGCAAACATTATAAGACATGAGTATCTCTTGATAAGAGTGCTATTTTCTGACTGTTTGGCCACCTCTATATGTGATTTTAACTATTTTATTCATGCATAGTTTTAAAACTAATTTGTAAATTCAAACAATAAAAGTAACAAATACCTGGATAGATTTATAATAACTCTTGCTTTCTGACCAAATATGGTTCTTGGGATGACTATCTGACAGGAACAGCCAGCATGATACATATTTAAAGGCAATTGGTTTTTCAAGATCAGACTTTGAGCACTAACTTCACCACATACTGTGTAGCTCTGAGCCTCTTACTTGATCTAAGTGTCAATTTTCCCATCTGTAAAGTGTGGTCTGTACAATTCATATAATGGACTCACAGATGGATATATGGAAAAGAAAATGAGAAAAGCAATAATCACAAGTCTGCACAAGATGAGACTGCATTTCTCAAATGTTTAGAAAGTACAGTAAATGAATCATCATAATGACCAAATTAAAATATTTTACTAATTTATTTGATCATTTTCATTTGGTTACAAGTACCCTTCTACAACAAATAGGCAGGTGACTTACTTGGCATTGAGAGTAGGTCAATAGGAAGTGTTGGATTCTACTGGAGGAGTTTTTGACACATCCAAAGAATGAAATCATCAGCCATTACTTAGCTTAGTGAGATAAATCATGTTGTATAGGACCCTAAGCTTGTTTTGTAAGATTTGTGTCCCAAACATGAAAACGATCAAAACATTCCAAAAGTAGGGCCAGGGAGATGGCTCAGTAGAATAAGTGCTTCCCTGGCAAGGACAAGGGTCTGAATTCAATCCTCGATTCCACCAACAAAACAAAACAAAATAAAACAAAAACAAAAAAAAAATCCAGAAGGTAGATTCTGCAATCCTGTTGTCATCTTTGGCACCTGATCAAGAAAGCCACTGTCAGCTTATTTGTGCATTTTATTAAATCCCTATTCCACATGGCACTGCCAATGTGAAGCAAGATCTACAGTTCACCTTATTTTCACCATTGATGCTTACATAGAGTGACTCATAATTTTATGAAATTTGTTCATCATCATCTTCATTCCTCATAAGATTTTATTTCAATTTAAAGGAGAAACAATTGTAAGGTTTTCATTGAGATGACATTTCCACCTTAAGACATGTTCGAGTCATGCTCTGGTACTTAGAGAAAGACACTTTACCACTTCCCTACCCTCCCCGCCCCTGGGGATCAAACTCAGGACTTTGGGCTTACCAGGCAGGCACTTAAGCCACTGAGTTATCTCCCTGATCCTTATTGTTCTACTTGAAAATTAGAATACATCTCCAGGGTTTCCACCCTAATATTCCATAAGTCTATAGTGAGATTGGCAGTGATTATAATTTTAAACCTCTTCCTCAGTGTGCTTTTCTGACTTGTCTGGTGATCTTGAAAACTTCTTGTTTTGTAGGTTAATATCTGGCAAAACTAGGATTTTCCTTTTGTATGAATTTATAAAAAATCACTTCAAGAAATTCTATCTATAGGCCACTTTACAAGAAATTCTTCCTAAATACCATGGCATTTTAAAGCCATGGGTAAATTTAAGTCATATAACTTACTTCTTTTTTATTTTATTTATTTATTTCTGTCTTTTTGAGACAGGATCTCACTAGGCTGACCTTGAGCTCACATTTGTAGTCCAGGCTGGCCTCAAACTCACAATGACTCTCCTGCCTCAGCCTCTCAATTTCTGCTATTACAGATGTGAGTCAATATACCTGGCCTATAATTTACTTCTTAATAGCATTGCATAGTATCTTCATTACTCATTTTGTACCATAAGGAATTGATTTTTATGTATTTAAATAATTTTTGAAATGTTTGATTTTAAACAGTAATAGAACTTCATGCATTTAACACTAATAAAGTAGTAGCTCTTTCCTTTGAATCAGTATTTATATCCAAGTGTTGCTAAGAAAATTCTACATGTTGAATGAAATACATTGGTTGTCTATAAAAGTAATTTGGAACTTGTGAAATTAATTTTTTTCAGATTAGCAAGTTATATCTCATTATTTCTGACATAAAATCTATTGCATTGCTTTGTCTATGCTCATTTAAAATTTATCTTTCTCATGGCTGGTGAGATAGCTCAGCAGAATAAGCACCTGTTGAGGTAAGTGCAGGGTTCAGGGTTCGATGCCTGGCATCACATGCCCCACTGGCCCTGCCAAGCTTGCCACCAAAACAGGGTGTGATGGTGCCCACCTGTGATCCCAGCCCTAGGGAGGCTGAAAACAGGAGGATCACTATGAGCCCAAGCTGTATAGTGAGACTGTACCAAACACATACAAAATAATAATAATAATGATGATGATAATTTATCTTCCTCCAGTGTAATAGCTGAAGATTAAAATAGGAGCATAGGCCAAGTGTGGTTTTGTGGGCTTTGAACCTCTGGCCTTGGTGTGGTAGGCGTGTAATCTCAGGTGTAAGCAGGAAGGTTGCTGAGAAGTAGAAGCCAGCCTGAACCGCATGGCAAACAAAAAAGTTGGATCATAAATTTATTACATAATTTTGAAAAAAACCTAAGAAAAATGTGTTTGAAATACTACATCACTGACCACTTTGGCCCTAACAAAGATAATGATGCTATGTCTTGTTTTCTTTCTATCACTATTTTGTATTCCTTCAAAATAAATTTAAAAAAAGATATAAGTGGTAACAGAGAAACCCAAGTTATGGGGAAAATCTTTGAACATAATAGTTTGCCAGTTCATACCTAATCCGCTGCTTTTTACCTGCTATTATATTGCATACCACATGCTACTGCTCGAACTTCATAATTATAATTAATTTTTAAAGCAACCATTAAGGTGTGTTATCCTAATTTTAAATTTAATAGACAAGCATTTAGTGAGATCATATGACCTTCATAATTACCTTATCTGCAAGTTGGGATTTAAGCTTGCTCTGTCATTTCTCAAGCTTCTGGATTTCCAATATGCTATGAGAACTATTTTAAGTATTTTAGTTTTGATCGATTAAATAATTTGGTACAGGGTCTCGCTATGCAACTCAAACTCATCGTGATCCTCTTGTGTCAGCCTCCCCAGCACTGGGATTATGAGTGTGCATCACCTTGCCCATTGTCGTGGCCAGCTCGGTGTGGGGTCAGCGCAGTGTATGGTACCAGGGATTGAACCGAGGTGCTTGCGCTTGCCATGCCGGTGCTTAGACTTCCAAGCTATCTCCCCAGCCCTTGTGCTGTGAGAACTATTAGACTAGGTGGATCATCCTTTTCTAGGGATCAACCTGTTGTCATGAAATTTTCTAGGTGACCAAAACTTTATGGTCAGATGAACAACTGAATTACCAGATTTATCAATAGTCCAAGTCACTACCTTATATTGTATACTCAAATATAGGCTTCCTTGATACAATAGGAAATACCAGAGTTGGCTCTTTAAGCCACAGTTGACTTAGCAGCACAGCAAGTGGAGTAACTGATTGGCGGATGCCTGGCCTAGACAAGGGAGGGAGGGTTGTTACAGGGAACCTAGAATCACCAGCCTCAACCTGAAGGTAACTTCATGCATGGGAAAGTAAAACCTACAGCGTGACAATATGCACCTTGCATGCCTTTATTTTTCATTGGAAAGTAATAGTTTTACATATTTGTTGGATATAATATAAGGATCGGATGTCCATCTTAGGAGAGCACAACGAATTTGCTGAGCACCCTGCTTTTTAAGTGCAGAAGGGCATTTGTCTTGCTGGATGCTTTTAGGAGTTTGCTTATTTGTTTGCCTTTGAGAATACAAGCACATTTACTTACAATGCAAATACATTGCATACAAAGACAAATACAATTCACTTACATTCACCTCAGGCTAAGGAGAGTCTGATTCACTTCCTGACTTCTCCAGCAGTGGATGGTCCCAGGAGAGCAGTCAGCTGTGTGTGTGTGCAGGCTCCTCTGCGTTGGCACCCTGGGAACCCAGATCAGCTGCTGTGCAGAAGCTAGGACTTTGCTACAGCGCTTGTGGTCAAAGAACTGCAAATATATAAAACAGGACTTTACAAAGAGTGTTTAAGTGAAATGACACTAAGGTGGTTGATGAAAATAAAGTTCTAATTCAGGATTTGAAATAAGGTCAATGGCATGAAACAATATTAAATAAAAGGACGAGCATTTAAGATAATACCAGGAGTTAGGAAATAGATGAAAGAGTAACAGATAGATGAAAGACAAGAACTAATGGAAGGCCAACATTTAAATGAAGAAAAGGTGTAGACATACTGAAGGTCAAGAGATACACAGTAAAGAAATTAAAAATGTTATAAAATCCTGTAGATAAAAAGTAAAATGCATATCAATTGAATTTAAAGATAGATTTTAATGAAAATAAAGCAACAACAAAAGTAAGAGTAAGGGAATAAGCGCTTGCCTGGTAAGCACAAGGGCCTGAGTTCCATCCCCGGTTCCGAAAAAAAAAAAAAAGTAAGAATAAATGGCAGTCTGTGAGACATAATTTGGGAGTGTGATGGAGAATATAAAATGATAGTAAGGGCTGGGGACATGGCTCAGTAGAATAAGCACTTGCCTGGCAAGCACAAGGGTCTGAGTTCAATCCCCTGTTCCACAAAAAAAGAAAAAAAGATAGGTAAGCTTTAAAAATTATACACTGTTTCATACAGTTTGAAGATAAATGTGCCTGTGTGCACATGTGTGAATGTGAAAAACATTAGATTCATCTAGAAAATATACATGATGTTGAAATGTCATGAGCATTTTCTGATATTTCACAGATTGGACTTGTGTCTGGCTCTTTTTGTTCTAAGCACAGTAATTTCTGTCAGGGACATTGGTGTCTGAGGCTCTTTCAGGAACAATGACAAAACATTCAGACAATTTGGGAAAGTTTTAATTAAAGCCCTAAAAATGCACTTAGTGGAGAAATGTAAGACCAATAAAATAACAGTTCTGAGTAGTTCAGCATTATGACAGAAAAAGAAAACAAACTTTAGTATGAAGTGTATAGTTTTAAAAATTGTCATTGTGAATTGTACTGTGCCCTGAGAGTATGTTTCTCCTTTGGCTTTTCCACAGGGTTTCACTATACAGCTCACGTTGGCCTTGCACTCACTATGTAGCCCTTGTCAGCCTTGAATTCAGTGTGCTCATCCCGTCTTCCTCCGAGGCTAGGCTCAAAGGTCTATGGCACCTGCTTTCTTACCCTGAACACTGGTATTTTTGGGCAAACACTAATGTTTAGAGTGGGCTTAAGTATTAAAATGCTGAATTAGCATGTAACACAGAAAAACATTTTGCCAACTATAAGCTTTTATGAGCGTTTATGAGCTTTTATGATTTGGATGAGAGTTTGTAATGAAGATCACATCCTGGGCTAATTTTTAAGTTTCAGGAAAGGATTTAGAAGTCTTCTTAGTAAGAAATATTAAGAAGCTGAAATATTGCCGTAGGAACCTCTGCTTATTTTGACTTCATAAAGTTATCTTGCTTACTTGGCCACTTCGTTATGCAAAGAAAAGCAAAAATTTAATATATTCATTGAACCATTAAATGGGAGTTCAGCAAGCCATTAAAATTAGTAGGTCATGCAGGAAGAGGGTAGATATAGCAAGAAAAAAATAAAGCCTATGTTGATTAGCTGTCAAAATATTGCATCTGCTTGCCCAGTTGAACAGAGAAGCAACTATTTTTTGGTAATTATCTTTTACTTTCATCATTATAATTCATGTGTGTTGTCATTTTTAAAAGCTACAAATGAGATTAAAATAAAAATGGCCTAAAAATCCTTCTCAGAAACATTAGAAATAAATTATATAACTAAGATGTAAGAAAGATTGTTTTTACATTCAGCACCCTCTGTTTCCGGCAATATAACAACAGCACCATCTTTATATGGATGGGGTGTGGAAGTGCTGGTGTAGTGGTGTGAATGAAGAAAGCAAATGTGAGGAATGATTACAGAGTGGACCTGGGATAGAAAACACTGAAATCACAAAATTCCTAGTTCATAGAAAGTGTAAAGTAAGCATTATTGATTTCTATACACTTTCTTACAGGACCAATGCAAAATGCAATTAAATATTATATGGTTGATGTTGAAGTTCATAAAGATTTTCTTCTAAGTTGTTTTCCAAATGTGTAATAGTTTCAGTTATTACATTTAGGGTGATTATCAGTTTTGTATTGTTTTTTATGCATAACTTGAGGAAAGGACTATTTTTATTTGTATTCCACACACATTCTCAGTTACAGTACCTAATCCTATTTATTGAAAAACAGTCTCAACCCAATTAGTTTTCCATGACATTTTTATTGGCAATGAATGTACAGTGTAATCAACTGTAAATATATATTTTTGGATTGAAATTTTTTTATCTACTTATGATTCTTTTTTTCCATAATTTTATTGAGAAACAAATAGCAATGAGACATTTTCAAACCAAATTGG
>NDGN011455372.1:0-21016 GCA_002564285.1 Tympanoctomys barrerae
CACAAACTCCAGAAGCTGCCCCAAGACTGCATGAGGCTTTGGGGGGACACCTAGACATAAACCTTAACATGCAAGCAAGTAGAACTGTGTGGAAGGATGCTTGTAGGAATGCTTCAACTTCTTTCAAAAGGAAAGAGTATAAAGGGCTAAATCATATCTTTAAACAACCCACCCTCAATATCATCACATTGACACCTAAGATTTAGCGTTTTGATTTGACAGGAATATTCAGATCATGGCATGTGTCTATATATAGATTTAAGAGAAACAAACAAAAAATATTCAGGCCAAGACATAGTTCTTTTGCCTTGAAATCATACAGTAGGTGCGGGTGCTATAAAACTCATATTACTACAAAAAGTTTGTAAGAAATTATTTTCTAAATAGCTTTTCTGCATGTAGCTCTTTTCCCAGATTTTGAGCCCTTTTTTTTTTTTACATCCACTAGAATCCGTAAACACACTTCATGTTGCATATTTTTTATTCATGGCTAAAATGTGCAAACCTAAGAAAAAGGGAAGCCAGTGGCAAGCGTTGCCATCTGACACTTACTCAGAGTTCACCAGTAGAACACGTTATTTCTTTAACTTCTGAGAGTATTACATGCAATTTGCTGAATTTTAAGAACCAGTTATTTGTCATCAAGTATCCTTTCATCAGTTATTGTTTGTGCCCCTTTTAATATGCAATACTCATATTTTAAGCAAAAAATGAAGGTAAACATATATCTGACTCATTTGCGTCTAAGGATGTAATAGGCAAAGTACTTTGATGGACCCTTTACTGTGAAAGAAATGGATTAAAATTAAACATAATGGCAAACTACCATGTCTTTTGGGCTTACAATGGTTAAAAAAATAAAACAGGAAAAGGCCTTTTATAAAAAGCCTGAACACAGTTTTTTTTTTTAAAAAAAAAAAAAACCTTCCCACTTTCAACTGCTGAAAACATAAATTATATACTTTGCAACCAGCTGTAATGGTAGGCATAGGCAGCTGGTCCAATTTACTGTATAGTACTATTGTACATATTGTTTGGTGCACAAATTACTTATAATTTCTAGAAGTGCATCTCTGCAGTTTGATATTTTTAAGCACCACTTCAACAACTTGAGTAGTTGTAGAATTTTGGAGAAGCTAAGACTGAAAAGGCTTTACCATTGCTGAGTATGTTTTTCCATATCATACTTCAATACAGTCTATTCTATATCTTAAAAAGAAGAAAATAGAAATGCATGATGTTTTCACAGATTTCAGGAAATAACAGTACAAGTTTGGTGATTTTTTTAATTACCTTTCCTGAAGTTAAAGCTTTTAATTAGATCAAATAAATACATCTGTGCCTTGAAACTCTCTAGTTACTCCATTAAGAAATGGGCATTCGAATGTTCACAAGCCTTTGAGTTAAGTCAAGAATGTTGGAACAGAATTGGGGAAAAGTAACATCACCTTGGAGCGTCAAAAACATTCCATACATAGAGTGTGTTAAGTAACAGCAATTTATTTTGTCACAATTGTGCAAGCTAGAACTGCATAATCATGTGCTCTGTGTTTTTTGTTTTCTTTTTTTATGTGAGAGTCTGCCATTGTTTATGAATCATGAACTGCTTTCTGTATCTTCATATGATCTTCTTCTTAGATGTGTCTCTGTCCAAAGATTTCTTCTTACTAGGGCACAAATCATATGAGGAACTATTCTTATGATTTCTCTTTAATGTGTTTAGGTACTAGGAATTATGACATAATATATGAATTATGGGGAAATATAATTTAGCTTATATTAAACCCTGGATCTCTCCTATTTTAAGTAACTATACCTTGTTTATTCTGCTTATTAAATGTGTCTTTCACGTGGTTACTTTTCATTTCACATTGCACCATCTTAGTCTTTGACAGAAAGAAGTTTCACTTCAATTTTGGTTAGGGACTAGCAGTCTCACCCTGTGCCACTCATGTTTCCATATTACAATTACAATTATTATTATTATTATTTTGCAGTATTGGGGATTGAATTCAAGACCTTGTGCTTGCCAGGCAAGCACTTACTTATTCTACTGAGTTATCTCCCCGGCCCATTACTTAGAATTATTCTTTTGCACTCAAATTGAACTATGTCACAAATGTAACTGTAGCAAATAGTTGGAAGAGCTCAGTTTAGCTAATATGTGTCAAAGAAACCCATTTACCATAAGCCAAAGATGAAGCTGACTATTCCTCCATAATCACATAAGAAGATCATTAGCAAAGGCCAGCCCGAGCCATAGATTAAATTCAGGACCAGATTCAACCTCACACCAAGACTCTGTCTCAAGCAAGCAAGCAAACACAAAACAATCCTCCAGAAATGCAAGACAAGCCTTTAGTCATCTGCCACCACAGTAGTACCTGCCCCATTTTCAGCTATGAAACATCAGCACAGATACAAAGATGTTACTGTGGGTGGACTCCCAACAAATTGTTGCAGAATTTTATAGACCCTGGGACCCAATGGGGAGGAAGGTACAGAAGGTAGTAGGCAGAACACATGAGAGAGAGTTAGATGTGGAAGGGTGCTAGACACTAAGTCAGAGTGAGGAAACATGTCCACTCTCCAGGCGTAAGTGCCCTGAAGAAGATTCGTGTCCAAGGACTGAAATAAAGGTTAGAGGAGTGAAGGTACCTGGCCTAATAATCCAAATACAGTGAAAAGCATAACTGGCCAGGGGCCCCCGAGTGTTTATAATTCTCCTGAGACCGTTCAGTTGACTGGGTATGTGTTAAGTTTGAGACATTTGTTTAGGGTAGGTGGTCAGTTTTTCCTAATTGATCTTCAAAGTAAATCCTCTGCAAATGTCTATAGCTAGGCCTCAAAAATTATGAATAAGATTTTAGCCAAAAGCCAGTCTCAAGTAGTAGAGTGAAGAAATCTATATTTTAAAATTTTATATTAGACTACACACATTTAATTCCTTACTCTGATGTTATAAATTGTATTATCTTGAGAAAGGATTTAAAATTTCAGTACCTTGTATCTCCTATATAATTTGGTGAAATGATAACATATATATTTCATAGAGGCATTTGCAACTTAATTGAAGTGAAATTCTTAGGTCATTGTAATTTAAATATTAATAGATAGACATTTGTTAGTAATTTTGTTATACTCATGATCATTAATTTCATAATTTTCAAGGGGAACCCAGCTAAAAATGAATGTTAATATCAATTTAATCATTTTATAGTGTCAGCTTAGAAGTTAAGATCTACTTTTATAGGTAATTCAGAATAACAACAAAAATAAGAAATCGTCATGAATCAGTACATAACATTCTTACCAAAACTTAGGAATGTGAAATAATGTAAAAAAGTGGTTCTATATATAAAAAATGTAGTCCCCACAAGAATATTAAACAATAAATAGCAATCATGCTCAGTAGACATAGATTTTTTTTCCATACTGAGGATTGAACTCAGGACCCTGCACTTGCCAGGCAAGGGCTTATTCTACTGAGCTATCTGCCTGGCCTATAGACATAGATTCTTATTACAAAGAAGTCTTATCTTTACTCCAAAAATATGCAAAGTTGCCTGTTACCATTCTGCCTTGAATACAAATGAATATACCAAATATTGTTACAAACTCACCAGAATAATTACACCACTGTATGTCTCAAAGTTAAATTGCTCCAGATAATCAATAAAAAATTAATATAATACAACTTATTCATAAGTGCCAGATCAGTTCAATATTTGACAGTATATCTGGAATTACTACTACACTGCCTGAGCCTTGACAGTGCATGTCTAATTTCAAAATCTTATGTATCTCATTGCTTGGTGACCTTGAGTGAACTTGGAAAAATTAAAAGTTACTTAGGAAAATTTGCATAGAATAGCCTTATTAATTTTTGTCAAACTACACAGCAATTAAAACATCTATATTATAATCATATGAACACTTGAATTTCCTTACAATTGCACAGATGTAAACAAAAGAATAGCATAAGGAGCTCAAAGTTGGAACAGTAGGCGCAAAACCTGAGATTGTTTGTAGATGTTTATTGCCAGATCTCTAGGAAGCTAGAATAACCATAAGGTGTGTAAACCTAGCAACCCTGAATATTAAGTGTTTTTCTAAGTTATAAGAGCAGAATATTAATATGGCAATATTATGATTAACAATTTCTAATTATTTGTTCATTTGACCATTATAAGGCACTATGTCTTAATAATGTGTATTAGGATGCTTAAGTCCTAAATTGAGCTAAGAAAGATTAAATTTCTAAAGTTAAATTTCAAAGTGGAACTTGCATTTTACTATTGGCAATTTCCATAATTAGGTGCTCTAATCACTTTCACTATGAATATTTGAAATATCTTCTCTTCTACCATGCATGCTTTCTTTCTTATCTATTATTATCATAAGTTAATCATTATCTTTATTTCATTCTTTGTGAAAGTAGGTGTGCAAAACCTCTTTCCCACTTGTTTTGCCTGTGAACTTGGCAGGTTTTCTTAACTGCAGGGCTAAGAGGTCAAACATATTGAACACTAACTCTGTGTGAAATGAATCTATATCTCACATGCCAAAATCATTTGGCTGGCCATAGTTTAAGAGGCTCAGGGAAGGATTTCTAAGTAACAGATACAAGAGAGGATGAATCTTTGAACTGAGAGGTTCTGTTAGAGTGGAAATATGAATTGCTAAAACACCACAGATGTTCACCGCATGCACAGGTGAAAAAATTCTGCCCCTTCAAATGTATTTGTCAAAGTCTTTTCTGTCTTGCTGTAATTTCATTTTAAATGGGCCTTCCTTTTCAGCTGTTCTCAGTTTAAAACCTCCTAATAAGTAAAGACAGATTGTGTGATTGCATTAACAATGGACAGCCAGAATCTCTAGACTTTTCTCGTTCTCTTTTTCAACATATGTAATTTTCTAATTGCTGTTCTCTACAGTAAGAACTGCAATTAGAAAAATGTTATCTGAGGACACAACTCAAGTGAACAGTATTTGGCATTTCAATTTGTTTTCTAGCACTGAATCACTGAAATGGAAATTAGACTTTAATTTTTGTTTTGTCATAGTCACCTGGAATTGGGCTTATGGTTTATCAGTTTATGAATTCCTACCTCAAATCCTAATTTAATGATAGTCATACTCATTAATACTCATGCAAAAGTTCATTAAACATGCAAGGAGATAGAAGAGTGAATTATATTTTTGTTGTATTTGTTTACTTATTTGCTGGTAGCAGTGTTGATTTACTGAAATACAGTTTGTAGATTAAAGATTGACACTGATTCTTTGCTATTTCTTTCAATCAGTGATAACCAAATCCTTTCCTCTTGCATTAGTACTGGACTCAATAACTTGTTCAGTTAATAGAATCTTACAGTGTTGCTTTTGGACTTCTAAGGCTCAGGTGCAGTCCTGGTTGTTTTATTCAGGGTCTCTTGGAACACTTACTGATTGAAATAAGAAGTCAATGTGTGAAGAAGCACATGTAGGCCTGCAAAGAGTCATGCATGCAGAAGAACTCAAGCACTTAGCTAATATCAACACGACTGAGCTGCCCGCTGATGGCCACTTCCGGTGGGCTACCAACTTGTGCACATGAGCAAGCCATCCTGGAAGTGCATCTTCTGCTCTAACTCGGTTCTTTGGCTGATGCTGCAGTAAGAGGAGCAAAGCCATTCCTGCCAAACCCTGTGCAAAATGAAATTTGTATGCAAAATGAGGGAGCGCTGTCATGTATGCTACTAGATTTGGAGATAATAGATAGTATAACATGGAGGAGCAAAACCAGAGCCATAACTTACTAGAATATATAAGACAAGGGGAAAAGAAGTTTTAGTTTTTCACTTGTAATATTTTGATAGTATTTTTCAGTTTTCCTTAGATATGTTATTATTGCAAACATTTATTGCCTGTGAATTGTGGCTCATGGCTGCCTATAAAACTTTAATTTCCCTAAACTAGCTTGTACTAATTGTTTTAGTTTTAAGAGAACACCTGGGACTAGTTTTCTAGAAGCACCATAATAATTTCCTGTCTGAAGTTTATTTATTCCTAAATATAACGTCATATATGAAGATACTGAACAATATCTGATATGTAAGATCATATATTCTTCTAATCAATACAGCACCAGTCTACATGTTAGAAAAGTAAACATAAAATGAACAAGGTTACAGACATACTGTTGCTAGAGTGCAGGAACATAATTGCTCTGAATTCTTTCTCCTCACTTTAGTACCTGATAGCCCCATCCATTGAGCTGTCCAGAACGTAAAGGCAGTAGTTGTATCTGTTGGTTCTGTGTCTCTCATACTTGACATTCAATTCAGAATGATTACTTTGCAAAGTACTTCTCATATCAGTTTTTTAAAAATTATTATTTCAAATGCAGACATCAATTGGGCACCACCCTTCATTACCTCTAGAGCCACAATAAAGGAATTACCTTGCTCTTCCTGGTGTTTATTACTCAGAGTGACCTTTCCAAATGGAAAACCACACTGAGATTATTCTGCTGCAACCTTTAGCGCAATTCCTCCAGGCCTGGGAGCAATTACCGACAGTTTTTCTGAGTAGCCTGAATATCCACCTCAACCTCCTTTTACGACCCTGATACCACAAGTACTCTCCTGTTTTGTATTTTGCAGAAGTTCTTCTTTAGGGCTTGAACAGCTTCACCTGAACATGTAAGTCCCAGGATCCTCAGAAATGCTTTGTAGATCTCAGGACTCTAAGCATTTCCCTTCTCTAGTCATCTGCTTCCTTAATTTCTTCAGAAAACTAACCACAATCTGATGTTGATACCTTTACGTGTTACTCTTTGAATAGTTCCTTACCACTCCAGGTACACAAGACAGAAAGCACTAGGTGCTAAAGAAACAGTTGTTAGTAAGGTTAAGAATCAAAAGGTGGGACGCAGAAAGTCTCCACACTTTATTCTAGCTAGAAAATTCTATAAGAATTTACATTAATTACATTTTCTGTTAGTATTGTTGTTTTTCCAATCAGTTGGATTCAGAAAAACTGAAAAGCTTCTTAAAATGTACTTCAAAATTTTCGTAGTAAAAGAAAACATGGATAAACACTACAACCAAAAAGATATGTAAAATAAATGCCTGTGGGGGAGATTCTTATTTATGATAAATATATGCATTTTGTTGCCAGAGTTACCAAAATAATTTTGAAACAGTTAATCAATTTCGATTACCTATACTACACAGTGACAAAAAGTGTGCATCAATTTTTTTTAGAAATTATTAACTTCATTTTTTTATTTTAAAAACAAGTTTGAATTCTCTAAAAAAATTATAATCTTAAAAAGTTGAGGCAAATGTTTCCCTTCAGGAGGTTGTAAATCCCCGATGAATCCATCACCATGAATTTCCTACCAGTGTGGGACTTTGTAATTAATAGCTTTTTCTATCTTCCATATTGCTTGGAAAGTATCTAATATCTTCATATTTAAAGAGTTTTCTATACTTCTGATTAGAAATACATACTTTTGATTAGAAATATATATATATATACATTCCACATATATAGAAATATATGATATATATTACAAATATATACTCTTCTGATTAGAAATAGTAACACAGTTACATTTTATATGTAGCATTTCATGTAGATCAGTAGTTAAACTAGTATTATCATCTGTTTTGCTTTAAAATACATCAGTAAAGTTAAGCCTTAGTCCAATTGATAACGATTAAATCGAACTCTGCACACCCTTGAAGTTACGAACAATTGAAGGAAAGAGCTAAATACATGTTTTCAGGGACAGTTTAAGTATTTATTTGTAACAATTGCCACACACACACACACAATAAATAAATGTAAAAAAAATTATTTGTAACAATTTTAGTTATTAACAGAAAATTATTCCAACGAATGTGTTCACTGAACCTCCAATCTTTAAATCACAAGCTTTTCTATCTTTTGCTTTAAAACAAATAAAGATACTACATACGAAGAAATAGTAAGAGAAGAGAAGAATGATGAGACCAAAATTGATTGTAGTTAATAGCACAATTTGCTAGACACAACTAATTTTACTTGACTACTTTCAGTCATTAAACTCTTTTGCTATTTCCTCCAAATAACTTGATAAAATACAACTGATTTTATACCCAGTCAGTAGTGCTGAGCAATATTAACCTGTTTCCCTCTCTTAAGCCATATGTTCAGAACATGATGAAATTAGCATTCAGACCAAGGCAGGCCGGCTGCTGCTGGAGCCCAAGGTCCTGATTATTATGTTCTACTGCCTCCTAATGGGGGATTGAGGTTCTCAGCATGTGCGATGCATTTAGTGTGGCATATTACAATACCATGATCTTTGAAGTTACACACGAAAGTTCCAGCAAGCAATTTACCCATTTACTATTTTCCTCAACTTCAGGTTCTCCAATTTCTGAACTCATTTTTCCATCTGCTGTAAAACGTGGTGTTTCCCACCTTCAAGAGTCATTATGAGATGGGAGCATTTTTACATGATTAGAAGTGCCCAACATTGTACTTGTCAGAATCCTGGAGATTAATAAAACCTAGAGTCTGTTTCCTACTTTCTTAATATGACAGGAGCAAGCAGAATTCCAAGTGAGGGTATAGGGAGATAGCTCAGTGGTATAAGTGGCTACAAAGTAAGTGTAAATTCCTGAGTTGGATCCCTGTTTAGAAAAAAAAAAAAAAAAAAGGATTATTTGCTGGCTAAGCCTGCCTAAAGGGCGAGTCTGGTAAGGCAGGTGGGGGTGAGGTATCACGGACCTGACTTGCACAGGCAGGCACTTAAACAACTGAACTAACCTGAAAGCCCCTCAGGGGTGTAAAAAAAAATAAAAATAAAACAAGGAATTGCAAGTGTGCAGCATAAATGGCATCCATTAAAGAATTGGCTTCCTAAAGAATGTAAATTTTGTTGGGAACAAGAAAATGTCAACACCTAAAAAATGTGCCTATGTTTACCTCAAAGAGTTTACTCTGATATATGATTCACTGATAGTCAAAAATGTTTATATTTGGTAATGCAAGAATGTAATAAATCATGACTGATAGCAGTTCTAGATTAGTGTCAATTATGGTGTTTCAAAAAAATAAAATTGCAACAAAGTAATGCAGCAGACACACATGGACAGACATACACAAGTAATCAAACTACTAAAAATAGTTGAGAAAAAAAAATAGCTGAGCAGCTTTTCCTAGCAGAACTCTCAGTATCTAAAATGAGGGGGATCAACAACCTAGCGCAGTTTCATGTAATAAAACCCTCTCTTATCCATGGGAAATATCTAGCTAAGAAGCCATGAAACACGGCTTTTGGTTAATTGTTTTTGTATTTTTTCATTTTAATGAGAAAAAAAGATAACAAAGCAATGAAACAGTTTCAGAACAGGCTAGTAGGTCAGTTACAATACTTAATACATTACATATTGCTGTCTCCATACTTGTTATTCAGAGGGCAAGATGTAGACACGGTATTTTGGCGAAACACTAATGGTACAACCCTTTCTTCTCATTGAACTAAGAGAAAGTAGATGTATATCTATCCTAACTATCTTGAATATACATATATATTTTTTCACAACAAAACACACCTTTTTTTACATTCCCCTTTTTTGTTTTTGTTTGGTCAGAGATGGGTGTTCCATTGCTGTTAGAGAAGCTATATTTGGAGAAGTCTTTAAAGGATCTTTTCATAGTTGATGGAAACCTCCTCCATCAGACAGACCTGGTGTGGAACCCTGTGGCAGAACTCCCTGCTGAGAGGCTAGGGGCCAGACCCACCTAGCTATTCCAGGAGCTAAACATCTTGCCAGAGGGACACAGCGGGTTCACTTCTGTGGGCTGCAGCAGGAAGAAGCAGAGCACAGCAGCCAGACCCAACCCATGCCAACCTGGATGAGTTAGAATTTGCTGGATCTAGACCCTGTAAGCTGAAACACTTTGTTAGACTCAGATCTATGAAAGCATCCTCTCTCTTTCTCTCTTGATCAAGAGAAA
Source organism: Tympanoctomys barrerae (assembly GCA_002564285.1). NCBI lineage: Eukaryota > Metazoa > Chordata > Mammalia > Rodentia > Octodontidae > Tympanoctomys > Tympanoctomys barrerae. The sequence goes on from NDGN011455372.1 coordinate 10,000, forward strand.
GGGCAACAGGTAAGCAGAGTGAACCAGACTGCCTGGAAGACCCCATGTACATCAAGCGGAGATGATCAGAAAGAACTTAGAGGAACTACTTTAAATACAAATTCCCAACTTAGTACCTGGTTAACTACACAGACATAATGTTTGCTCTTATGGTCTAAAATAAATTTAGGGCTGGGGAGATAGCTCAGTAGAATAAGCGCTTGCCTGGCCAGTGCAAGGATCTAAATTCAATCCTCAGTTCCACTAAATAAATAAATAAATATATAATAAATAAATAAATAAAGCAATACAGAACATAGAAGAGCCACTTCTTTGAAAGGATGGGAAAGGATTCTGGGGGTGGAGAAAAAGCGGAGGGGAAAGGATGAAGAAGTAGAAGTAATCAATAGGTGGTGTGTGGATGTATCAATATCCCCACAATAAGGGCTTTTATGTTTGGGGAAACATGCTAATAAAATATTGAGGTAAAAGTCCTCATGTCCTTCATACATCTTAGATATTTATCCCCTTTTGGAAGAGTAACAGGCACAGATCTTCTCCAATCTCTAGACTGTCTTTCCATCCTACTAACTGTTTCCTTTTCTATCTAGAAGCCTTATAATTAGATGCAGTCTTCCCTTGATTCTTGCTACTACTTTTTCTGCTATGGGAATCCTATGCAGGAAGCCCTTGCCTGCGCCTATTCATGCATCGTTTTTACTATGTCTGCCGAATTTTGGAAGTTTCACATCTTCTAGTTGTTCTTTGATTTGTTTTTATAAGGTTTTGTCCAGAGTATGAAATAGGGATCTACTTTTGATCTTTTGGAAATGGATAACCAGTTTCCCAGTACCATTTGTTAAAGAGGCTGTCTTTTCCCTCAGTGTAAATTGTGCTTAGGGACAGATGTAGCTGAGTAGGCATTTTGCTGAGAGTTCTATTTTATTTTATTAGGCTTCATGTCTTAATTTTCTTCTTGTACAATGCTGGTTTTGTTACTGTGAATTTACAGTAGTTTGAAATTGTTTATTGTGATATACCCATACTGTTTTCTTTATTCAGAATTCTTTTGGCTTTTATGGATCTTTTATGTTCCCACTTGGACCTTAACACCGTTTTTGGTTAATCTTTGAAGAATGTCAATTTTGATGACCTTACATTGAATCTGTCATTTCTGTTACAGTGATCATATTATATTAATTCTGCTAATATGTGGTCACATAGTGTCTTTCCATCAGTGAGTTGTGTGTCTTAATTTCTTTAATGCTCTGTAATTTTCATTGTAAATTTTTCATCTCAGGTTAAATTTATCTCTGGGTTGTTGTCACTTAGAGCTACTATGAGTGGAGGTGATTTTTGATTTCTTTCTCAACAGGTTTTCCATTAACGTATGGAAAATCTATTGATATTTGCATGTTGTCACTTGGTTCAATTTAGGAGATGTAAAACATTTTTGCTGAAAATTTGGATGATCTGAATAAAAGATCACCTGGCCTGGATATCACGATAAATTGGCATTGTTCTTGCCTATTTGCACGTGTTTTATTTCTTTCATTTGTTTATGACTCGTGCTCAAGTGCAAATACTACACTGAACAGGCATGATGATCACAGACAGGCCTCCAGGTCTTGCTGCTGATTTTAGAGGAAATCCTTTTAATGTTTCCCAAATACTAAGTTATCCTTTATGTTTTTGTTGAATAGCTTTGTTACATTGAAGTAGGTTGTGCTACACCTTTTTATTTATTATAGCTGATCTTTCTATATTTAGCACTTTATATTATCATTTAAAATCAAGATGAGCCATTTATTCATTCTACTTCTGTTCTTAAAGTGAATTGAACTTACAATTTGGAAACTGTATGTAATGAATACAATTTTTCAACCTCTTGCACACTTCAGAATTTCCAAATCAATGAGCATTTTAGTACATTCCTATTGTCAAATTTCTTGACACCAGTTCTCTTATGGTGAAGAACTTTCTTGCAGATTGTGGTTTTGACCTTAGTTGCTGATCAATTTATCTTTTCCATCTCTTCAATGGTAAATTTTGAACATACATAATTGTCTGAAATATTTTTACTTCATCTGTGCTATTCAAGTTTATTTAAGCATTGTTTCTAACAAATTTCAATCCTTGTATTTCAGTTATTTGGTCATTTGTGTTTTTAATTGTATGTTGTATTTATTTATCTTTTTCCTTACTTATGATATTTGGGGACAGTATTTTGCTGCATTATTAAATAATTGATTACTATTCACTTATTTGTTTTAGTTTATTAATTATTCTTCACATTATTTTGTACATCTCAGTCATTTTTTATCATTTTAAGTTGAATATTTAAGTCATATTTTACCAATGTAAATTTGGCTTTGCTTTTTTTTTTGTACAAGGGATCTGCTTTGTTCATTTGGTATTCTTGAATCTTAATAATGACACTACTGGTTTACTTTGATTTGTATTTTCTAAAAATTTTATTTTCTCCCCTTTAATTTCAACTAATTGTAAAGACATATACCAACACACATGTAATACAGCATACAAGGTTATGTCTTCAGTTCTCTTCGGATACTTAAAGTTCACTTACAAAAATGAACTTTTGGAAAATGAAAGAGTTACTGAATTGAGGAGAAGGACAGGAGAAGGAATCAGAGGAAAGTGATTTATCTAGGTATGTAAACAGGATGGTTTGGACAACTGTACTGTGCATATCTGCTGGTCTATGAAAAGATGCAATTAATGCTTTAATTTGTTTCATTACCTTTTTCAATTGTACTTTTCTTTAATTTCTTATACATTTCTTTTCTTCTTTCTTCTTCCTATTTTGTGCACATATATCTATTACTATGAATAACTAGTTGGAAGACAACACTATATATTACAACAAATACTGTGAAACTCATATCACTTCATTAAATGAAATTCTGTATTTTTTTTCTGTTTTAATTTTAATTTACACTCTCTTTAAAAATTAAAAATTCAATCCCATTTACAAATATTTTATTGATTTTTCATCAATCTTACATATATTTCTTTCCTATTTGCTTTTTTCTTTTTATTATTTGATATATATTTCACAAGATCTTTTTCTTACCACAATGTGTCCATTTTGTTCTGATTAACATGATTCCATTTTGCAACCATTCTTTATATTTGAATTTGTGATTATTCCTTGCTTTATTGAAGATGAATTTTATTGGCATGGAGTTTTTGTAGTGCTTTATCCACTTTATATTGTGATGCCACTAAGAATTGGGATAGGTATACTCTTCAATGACTATTTTTACATAGAAATTACATTGTCATTATAATAAAGATTTGATCTGAGATGGTTAGTTCCATTTAAGAAGAACCATTGTCTTACAGAGTACGTAAAATGCTTTTCCTGGGCCACTGCTATGACTAATAAAACCTAATAGAAGTTATCTTTTAATTGTGAATTGAAAAGCACAGATGCTACTTAACACTTACATGATACATTTATAAGGATCACAAATAGGGATTATGGAACTCAGAAGAAATGACAAAAATCCAAGGTAGCAAATAAGTATTAGGAGTGATCTGGGTCCTTTATTCCCTAACCTACAGGCCTCCATGTAATGAGCTTTTTGAGGAGGAAAAACAAAAGTGATCTCAGTTTTGTCTTATTTTAACTTTACAATTGTGACTAAATTATTTTTCTATCATTTGGCTGTCTTCCTAAAACTGATAATTAATGATATCATTAGTGTTCTTTAGGTAATTTGGGAAGACTTTGTAAGTTTTCTTTTAAAAGTGTGGTATTGTTTTTAATAATAATACAGGTAAGAAAAGAAAGCTAATACTCAGTAAAATGAAACTAAGCTTATAATCGTTTTTTTAATAATGCAACCACGTTTATGCAAACAAGTAGGACACATAATTCTGGTGGGTGTGTCGGTGCACTGCCAGCATCATGCTTGCATTCTCTTGACCTTATCTCCTCCTACGTGCATGCTTTTTTAGCCCACATGTTAAACGGTTGAGTAATCACTGCTCTTGGTTGCTAATAAGTTTAACCAATCTGTGGAGAAGATGAGAATTTTTCAGTGATGATTAACCTCACTCCTGTGTATCTATTATCAAGGGCATGATGCTCATCATTATTACTTATAAAATCTAATTTTAAATGTACTATCCATCTTTTTTCACCAAATGACAAAAGAAAATCTGGGTGATTATTTAGCAAACAAGCACTGCCAGCTGGTACTTTGGGATGGTTGAAGTCACCATGTGTTACCACTTCATCGTACCATAAATCCTTCAAAATGAGAATGAAAAAGGCAAATTAAGTTCATGGATGCCTTTGCATATGAACCATGGAGAAACATCAACATTTTAATGCTCCTACCAATCGCCAAGGAAGTGGGGTGGGAAATGAAGGAGATCAAGAAAAATTGATATATATGATGTAGCTGAGCTAACTTATGTGACTTTCATTATAAATGTCCTCTGGAAATGCCAAGACACCACACTTAGAATTTAAATGAAAACAATCCCTACTCATTAACATCAAAAAAGATTAGTCTAGCAATAAAGATTAGGAACAATAAAAAAAAGTGCTCTGGAGAAGGAGCAGTTATAGTACTGCTTTATTGCTTAACTGATGACAAAGTGAGTACTTGATTTTCTTCCATTAATTCTGACCTATGGGCTGCATTATTAACTCAGTAATACCTCCATTTACTGTCCTCTTCTCTTCAGGTACTCAGTGTAAACTTTCGTTGATTTTAAATTTGAAGCTTAAGTTTTTGGACTTCATCTACAGAAATCTAAGAGGACCTACAGTGTAAAACAAAAAGGTAATGAAATACATTTAATTAAAGTTTAATTTGAGAAAATAATAAAAAAAGACATTTTACATGATTTAATTTATCTCAGTGAACCTGAAAAAGTTAGCTATTTTGTGTTACAGAGAAATTATAGCTTCCGCTTTGCTGGGAAAATTAAGCATAGTGAGGTTTGAGACAAGTGTGAAGGGCTAATAAAATAGAGGTTAACCTTGTTACCTTTTCATCTCCCTGCTTCTCCTTCCTCCATTAAACTGGATCTGTGCTCTGAGCTCTGATTTAGGGCACTGACCCATTCCAGGACTCTCTCTCTTGGATTCCTGTGACCTCTCTACTACACTAACCAGTGAGAAAAATGGAATAGTCCCTGTAACTATATCTACTCTCATTTTCTCCCTTTTCTTTGCTCTTCTCCCTATTGTAAATTTGCATGGCAGGGACATGAAACATAAAATGGTGCTTGCTTCATCTTTCCTGCCCTGCACAGGGAGGTCACACTCCTTTCAAGAGCTCTCTGACAAGGTTGGGAACAAACACTCATAGGTTTTGCACTCCGCTGGCTCCTTGCACGGAACTTTTTATTCTAATATTTTATTTTGATGGTCATAATTAGAAAAAGAAGGAAATGCTCTGTGATGGTGCGATAGCCTCTAACCGAGAGAGAAGGTAAAGGGGCGAAAGTTGATCACAGCAGTGTCATGAAGGAAGAGAAAGCAGAAGGCTTCTGTGGCCAGCTTGACCTCACGTAGATGCTCTGAGTGGAGTGAAATCCTGACTATCGGAAATGAATAATTTAGCTTTTCAGGTCTCTTTAGCAATTTAAATTATCACTTGAATATTTCATGTCTGTAGGAAGTCATTTTTGTTTCTAAAAGATAAAAACATAAAGGAGATAATTTTATCATGTTAAGCGAGAATAGGCACTTTCAAGATAGATTTTCCGTTTTAAATCATCAGTTATAAATTGTTTGTTATTAATTCCCAGTCTTATTCTGCCTACATGAATAGGTTTGTAAAGTCTGACTGTGCTTCCAAGCCATCTCTGAGGAATAGTCCACATTCTGCAATTTCATCTCTCTGCGCCTCATTTTAAGTGCTATTTGACAATGGTCAGGCCTTAAGTGCAACTTGATTTCAAAGCCCAAGTGTTTACTGTCTGCTCAAATCCTGACTCCAAGTCAGATAATTCAAGATCACATCTCAATCAGCTACCTTACAGGAAAAGTTCATTGTGATAAAATAACACAATAATTTTCGGAAAGTAACTCTAGAACTTCTACGTTTGGGCACATATTTCTGGGCAATTATTTGCTCTCAGAAAACAAAGCATGAAATACTCTATTTGGGACCAAATATTGAGTATAGCAAAGGGAAATGTAGCAGGAAATTAATATTTTAAAATAGTATGTCTGTTCATTTCTTTAAAGGGAAACATTACATGTAATATAGGTCATTTATGTTTTCAAGTATTAAATAATTCAAGAGAACAAACACTATACATTATGAATTATAAAAACCAGAGATTATAGATAAATTAAAGTATTCAGTCATTGTGTCATTAAAGAGGGAAGTGGGATTAAAAATTGGAGGAGAGATGAGTTTTAAATAGCAATGTGTAAAGATGACATATAACTTACACATATTAACTTTACTTACCATACTTTATGCATCTAATAAGAGACAAAAAGTCTGATCCAAAAATATATTTTATAACAGTATAGTATGGTTAAAAAAAAGGAGAGAATATTGCTGAAACTAAATTAGTTCTACAAAATGATAGATTATGTTAGGTTGGGTGACAGCCCGCAGAGTATGACTAGAGTGACATTGACATTGCAGACCAACCTAAAATGTCTTAGTTTTTCCCTTGAACAGTATCTCACAGAATAAAATCAGCCAGCATAATACTACTTGTAGGGGAAGTTACCCCTTCGATCTCATCTAGGAATGTATAAAAGATTCAAATAGATTGTCAAATTAGCCACAAATAGTGATGTGGCTCAGGCAACTACTGCGTAATGATTCTCTGTCTTGGAGAAATCTATCCCACTACAAAGATGGTGGCAGAACCCAGTAAGTCTTCCCAGTGAGCAGCATCAGCACTGTCTTCCAGCTGATTGGAAAGATCCACCAGGGGTCTGGTATTTGTGCCTTAATTAACAAAATAGTCTCCCCACGAAGACAGCATGATTAATTAAGCTTGATTTTATTCTAAGGAAACCCTGAATGAGAACTATAAAAGAAGTGTGTTTGGACATTTGTCATTATTATTATGATATTATTTCATGCCCGCTTTAAAAATATTCTTACAACACTAAAAATTTAAAGTGATTCCCCAAACTTAGCTACAGTCCTAATGTAGACCCTAGGGAAACTAGAATATTTCTACAAGGACTTGAAACAAATATCTTTGCTCTTAGTGTTGAGCAGTGTTAAACATTTCCCCTAAGGAATTTTAGCAACAGTAGAACATTATTTTTAAATTAACTTTTTCATTAAGTGCTTGTTTCCCTGGAAAAGCGAGCAGCTGTTAGAGCTGGCAGACATTTCCCCCCAATCTACGAGTGCAAATCAAAAACAATTTGTTTGGTGAATAATCTACAGTATGACAATTTGTCTACAAATATGTCACTGCCTGTTTACTTCAGTATGTGTCAATTGGATTTAGCCCCTTATTTGCAGAGAAGAGAGGAAGGCAAATCTTGGCAGCATCCCTGCCTGCCTGTCTGGCACTACAGCCTCTCCCTAACTTCCTGTTGCCACTGAGAACCACAGGGAGTGAAAAGCCACACACTGCGCAGAGTGTGGGCTTAGCAGGACTAGGCCAGCTAAAAAATTAGAGACCCGGGCTCTCACCAAGAGAACAGAGAGCTTTCTCGCAGGGGCATATCTTTTTGTACAGCACTTTGATTAAGTCTAGGAAGAACCTTAATAGACTGCCATTTACTAGAAAGGAAGCTTTTAGAGACAAGTATGTGTGTGTGTGGGGGGGGGGGTGGAGTTGGATTTTTTTCCCTCTGTCAGCTCCCTCTATACTGAACAGCTGATGCTTGCATTAAAGGAAGATCAAATGAAAGGGCTTGTTCAGCATTTACGAGATTTCCAGGAAGGAAAAAGAAAAGTGAGCTTTAGCTAACTTATATGGGAGGATATCTTTCACATATTGGCTTCTATCATCCCAGTGCGGTGTGGGATTCACCCCACACATTTGCTAACAGAAGGACTGAGGCTGCTCCCATACCCAGCCCCATGTTGTCCAGTCACAGAGGCACTTCTCCCACTCACAGGCACACACAAGCCTGGGCTGAGGTAATGAACCCAAGAACCTCACTGGGTTGTTCCTGGGTTCTGCAGATCACTCAGATAAACATTGATATTTGGTGTCAAATGATAAATGTTCCCCCTTCCAAACAGTCAGAAGGAGCAGAGCGTTGGTCTATGATAACTGAGCAACTTAATCCCCATCCTTTTCCAAATGTTTGTTGTCTGTATGCATATTTTTTTCCCTTCATAACTGAGATGTGGGAAGGAAATGGCAAATACAATGGAAGAATGATTGGAAGGACAAAAGTTAGAGCGGGTCACGTGGTCACTTGCTGCATGAATGCATATTGTGGACCCCTGGTGGATGCTTTTAGAGGTCTTGAAAATAAAATTCAAATTGAAGGACAGTCCAAGCATATTTATCTTGTCTCAAATATGCAGTAAAGTAATATGTGAAAGAAGGTAAGATTCTGAGAAAGACAAATACTCTATATTTTACTCTGAGACCTTTTAAATATAAAATGTTTTGTATAAGTCAGGGAAAGGAGAAAGACAAGCTACTTTTGTCTTTAACATGTATTAAAAAGAACACTTTATTGAAAAGCCTGCACACTAACTCAATCACATAGCTGCTTTTAGTACCCGTTAAATCTCCTCATCTCTAAAGGAACTGGTGAACAACAACTCCATCAAGCAACGGATCTTCTCTAGAAGGGAGCACAGAGGAGAGTGGAGATCAGGCAGTGTACACTACAGTAAGGCCCAAGTGTGTCAAAATTTACACACCAAAGCATGTGTCTCTTTAATGATGTCTCTTTCTCCCTAAAATTGTCTACAGGATATTCAAGAAAAATCTTTTCTGGAGTATCTCAACAACCTAAGAAGATAGATAAAAGTGTACCCAATAAATGGTCCACTCAGACCTTCTTACAGTAAAGATCGAAGATAAGAAGGCTGTGACAGTAAAGAGGTTACACTGTGCTCTTTTGATCATTAGAAGAAAGTCAGAAACAAACACGGATACAAAGGGTTTCTTTAGCACAAGAGAGGTTTACCAAAACAGACAAATAGGCAAACAGTCATGTGGAGGCACCAACAGCTATTAAGGGAAAATAAAATCATTAATGTTTTCTCAAACATAAAAAGAAGATATATCCGTGAAGCCAAAACAGATATTGTGAAAAAGAATAAATAGTGTTAACGGATATTAGAAAAATGTTCATCTGAAACTCAGAAAGTTAAGAAGACATCATTGAGGCCACATTGTGAAGAAAGATATTTAAAGGCAAAGATTTTTTTTAAAGTAGAAGTTCTAAGAAATTAGAAATCTATGCGTCCTAACATATAGAGTTATAATATTCCAAAGGAAAATAAAGAAATAAAATCGAGAACTAAGAAAAGAGGAAGTGAAAAATCACTCATATTCCAGGAAAGTCTCTAAGTTTGAAATCGGAAAGGTCCTCAAAGAGACTAAAAAAATAGATGAAGCTAGACCCAAATCAATGGATGCAGTTTTTACAGGAGCAAAGAAGAACTTTTTCAGTGTCCTCAGCAGGAAATTAAGGAGAACATAGAGAAAGTTTTGAATTTCTCAGTGCGTCTTTATTTTTCATTAATTTATTTTTATGAATTTAGGACATGGTCTACAGGAAGTACAGGGAGCACAGGTTCTCAACAGGTAGATCGGACTCGTAGTGATTCTCCTGTTTTCAGCCTCCCAGGTGCTGGATCATAGGCGCGCACCACCACACGCAGCCTCAATCAGTGTCTCAGCGCATCCCGGGCCCAGCACGCTGGTGATCAAACCCGATCGCTGTGTTCTACCGAAGCAGACGCTTTAGTCCGCTGAGCTGCCTAGCCGGCACCCGACGCATCTTCAGACCCCACGATAAAGTGGAGCCGCAGAACATGGCAGTAAGATACAATCTGTGGAATTCTACTGCATACATGGATATTTTCTTTAACAGGATTGGGTTAAAGAAAGAGCAGAACAATTTGTAGCTAGCAAGAAGAACTTAAGATAGAGAACAGAATGCAGTCTACAGATCACGTGGACCTTGTTTCCATCTTCATACACATCATAGAAGTGTAAAGGAGAAGGGGGGTAGAGAGGGAGAGGTGGGAGACACACACACACACACACACACACACACACACAGAGACAAAGAACAGAGACAGATGGAGAAAGAGAGAGAGACAAAAACAAAGAGACAGAGACAGAAGGGGATGTAAAAAATGTGGGCATGACCTGCATTTAAATAATCTGAAAGAAATATTTCATTTTTCTGTTGTATAATTCTACTATGTCTTATTTTTTAAGCAGCTTTTAAACTTTTATCTGGTATTGTTAATAGTGAAATACAATTGGTATGACATAATTTTTAAAATTTGTTTTGCAATTTCCAAGTTTCTGTACTTCTCTCTTTAAAGACTGTAGCAAGGAGTAGGAGTACCAGGGAATCAATGGTGCAGAAAATCATTTCATTCTGAGGCATAAAAGAGTACTGGGGGAAATTAATACATTATTTTCCTTACTTTTCTAAACATTGAAACTTACCTACAAAAACTGTACTCTTCTAGTTGTAGGAAAGATTCCATAAAATAATCAATCAAATGATCGAAAGCCAAAATATGAACATTTCTAGACATCTAACTTCTATATTTTCCCACTTATTGTTATAGTAATACAATTGAATATAGGTACTTTATGAAATAAATAGGTTTATTTAGCTATCAGTTTGTTTTGTTTTGCTTTGTGTTGTGTTGTTTGATTTTGAGATCCCAGAACTTGTACCAGTTTCTACTCAGCGCAGATGGGAGTATTCTCGCTATATCCCAGCATGCAACACAGTATCATGGTGGAAGCCCAAGTGAGAAGAAGAGATGAGGGATTCCACGGAAACCAGAACCTGCAGGCCTCAGAAGTCTTGGTGCTCATTTGAAGACAACCCACTTTATGAGACCGA
>NDGN011455386.1:0-15391 GCA_002564285.1 Tympanoctomys barrerae
TCTGTCTCTGTCTCTGTCTCTCTCTCTCTCTCTCTCTCTCTCTCTCTCTCTCTCTCTCCTCTTGTTCTCCCTGTTTTCTAATATGAGCCTGCACCTCCAGCTCATCCAGGTCTGTTTTCCTGGCATTAATTAACACGGTGCTCCAGCCTGCAACAGGCTAAATGATGAATCAGGTTAAATTCCAGACAACGCCACGCACTGCCATCAATTAGCCATCTCTGGGGCAGCTTCATTAATAAGCATCGATCACGGCCTCCTGGAACATGCCAGGGTCTCTGGGTCACGGACGCTGCCTACAAGTGTGCCAGCCTTGGGTGTGAGTGGGTGTGTGTGAGGCCAGGTTGGAGTGTGTGTGTGTGTGTGTGTGTGTGTGTGTAGGAGTGTGTGAGTGTGGAGGTATGGGGAGTATGAGTGTGCTGCTTAGTGGGGAGAGGGATGTTCGAGTACACAGTACTGGTGTCCCCACCTCTCCCTGCTTCTACTGTGTCCTCTTGATTTTCTTCCAAATCCTGCCTCTGCCCAGGTGTCCCCTGAACACTGGGGTTCTCCTACGTGCCACTGGCCCCTTACCCTGTCCCCTCTTCTTTCTCTTCAGTGACTCCCCATGCTCACAGGCCAAGGTCCATTTCCTCAAGGTGGAGGCTACCTGTGAGTCCCTCCCCTGTCCCTTGAGGCCGTGCTCAGGGAGGACCCCCACCAGAACACACTTTCCCATGGCCTGGCAGGTGCCTGGGTCCCCTCTTTCCTTCCCTGCATCTGAGCAGCCCCTCACATTGCCTCTGCTCCACACCAGCACCGTGGCAAGCCAGTAGGAATGAATCCAACGCATGGCTCCGGGAGGGTGATTGGGGTCACCCTGGACTTTCATGTGGGACCGTGCACCCAGGGGCCTGCGCATGTGCACATGTGAGCGCGGATGCGTATGGCCTCCCTCAGAGGCGGCCACTGGTGGATGGTCTCTTTAAAGGTTAATTAAGAACCTGAATCTGGACGGCATGGTGCGGCCAGTGACGGCGATGTGGCGTTTCTCCAGGCCATTAAACACTAATTAGGTTTGGAAAGTCTATCGAGCTCCTGAGGTCTCGTCAAGGCAGGTGCTGGCCCTAGGGTGCCCTTTCAAATGCCAGCGAAGTCACCCCAGCCCTGGGCTGAGCTTCTGGGCAGACCTGCGCCCCCTTCATTTCTCCACCCTGTCGTCACACCCTTGCCTCGGCCACACTGTCCAGCTCTGCCTGTTCTCCACCCTCTGCTCTGGCAGACCTAGTGCTCTGTCTGTGGCCACAGTTGTCGCCTGCTTTCTGCTGCAACCTCACCAGTGTCTACCTCCTCCATGGCTCAGAGGCGCTATCAGGAACAGGCGTGCAGTGGCCCTGGGGGCTGGTGGGCGGGACAGGAAGGTAAGGGGTGCATGCAGAGCTGGCCTGAGCTCCAAGTCCCCAACAAGAGAGGAGGTCGTGGTGGGAGCCCCGTACCCCCACTTCATCTTGAGCCTGATTAAAGACCCGGGAGCTTCCTTGGGCTGGACACTGCCTTGCCCTTTTCTGCCGGCCTGCTCTCCTGAGACACTCCTTCCCTGCCAGACCCTCTTTCCCAGGACCTAATTTCATTCCCTGAATTCAGCAGCTGCAGCCAAAAGCTAGCTGCTCCCGAGGGGGCTAGCGTTCATTCATTCAGATGGTCGTCCTGGCACAGCACCTGCCTTGTCTGGAGAGGACTTTAGGGAGAAGTAACCACATCGGAAAGCTCCCTCAGTTACCCAGCTTCTACCCAAGGTGGGCATCGCCCTTGGCTGCAGGACACATGCCCAAGTAGTGTTTCTTTCTGCCACCTTCCCTTGTCTTTAGCAAGGGTGATTTGTCAGAGTGAAGGGAATGCCAAACAGCCACAGAAGCTACACATGCCCATATGCACCAAGAAGAAAGACGCCTCCGCCACACCCCCACTCCCACTCTCTGGGACCACCTCGCCAGCCAGGCAGGATACAGAACAGAATGCCTGGCTTGGTTCCAGAGAAATTTGAAGAGGAAAATAGGTTTTGCTCCATTGTTCTCCATGTTTTACCTTCACCCTTGCCCTGTATGATAAATGAATATTTGACAAAGCACCACTGTCACCATTGCCATTACCATTATCATCATGGTCCTCATCATGACTGTCCTCACCATTCCCATGGTTACCACATCTGTCACCACCATTAACCTCTGTCACCATTCACCACCACCATCGTCACTGTTTCTAACCTGCTGAGGAGCTGGTTTAGGTCCGAAGGTATTGCTGTTGGGGGAAATCTGGATGCTGGGGAGTGGGGCAGTGGTTCTTAGGGGAATGATCCTGCTTGGGCCCTCTCAGACTCTGTGACTTGGCAGTTACCTACAGCCTTTATGTGAGGCTGGTTACCCTCCTGTGAAGTCATGGGAACTGTGACCAGCTCCGCCATGACTAGTAGTTGACCAGAATTTGTCATCAAGGCTCTCTGAGCTTCTGGCACAAGTGCACAGGATGGATGTTATCCGTTACCTGCCTAGATGGGGTGGTTCTGAGCACAGAACAAGCCACACTGGCCAGGACACGGCGCAGTCCCTGCTGTTCAGCTTCTGTGGCCTTGCTCCTCTCTACCTCCCTCCTGAACAGCACCCCACACCCCCAGCGTCCCTGAAGACTGCAAGGAGACGAGCAGTGTCCACTATTCAGTCCCTTCATCGCCCCTCCAGGCCCCAGGGTCCCCAATCTTTTGTGACAGGCAGGGCTGAAGTGGGCCTGTGTGGGCACGGGAGGCGCAGCCCAATTTTACAAGTACAAAGTATTATGATTGCATTGATTTCTATCATAAATCATATTTCCTATCTCCTGCCTTTCTCTCCCGCGCCCCAAGTTAAGCCTTGGTATTCGCTTTAGCTGCTGCCACTGTGGAGCCTGGAGATAATATTAGGATAATGATGATAAATTTTACCCCGATGACAAGCCACTCCCTGTGTGGGGTAGGGGAAGTATTTGTCCCACAAATGGATCTCTTGCCTGGAAACTGGGGACTTCCTAGGTACCTGGAGGTGGGAGGGGACTTCCCTGTGCATGGCCATGAGGATCCATGAATGTGGGCGTGTGACACTTGTGTCAGTGCATGTGTGCTCCAGTATCTCATGTGTGCACAAATGCCTGGAAGGCTTCTTAAAGGGTGACTTGTATGTAGACACATGATCACATCCCTGCCAGTAGATAAACACATGGTGGAAAGGAGCAGGGGTGAGGGTGGGGCTTAAGGTCAGCCTCTGGGGTTCTCAAGGATCAGCTGTCCCCAGCCTTGGAGTTTTGGTGACAGGCTTTTGTGTCCCCGTGTTTGCCTCACAACACATGCCACACACCATCCCTTTGCCTTGTCAGACCCTTTCTTGGAGCAGACCCACCCATGGGTCCTCCTCCACAGTTGAGCTGGTATCTCCTGTCCTCTTGACTCCACTGCAGAGCCCAGCCTGGCTTGCACGGTAGATGCTGGAACACATTTTCCGGCAAACTCTGGTTTCAGGGAATCACCCTGAAGTGCAATCAATACTCAGCCTGGGCGCCCACCCGGACCTCAGAGAATGCCTCCTTGAGTGGGAGAGTGAGGCCAGTTTAGCACTCACACCTCTGCCAGCTGGGCTGGTCTCCACACAGACTGCCCTGGGACCCCTCAGGCAGGTGACAAAGACACTGGGCACCCAGGTGTGGCATTGTGGCATTTCTCAGGAGCCCCATCATGTGGGAGTCCCAGGGAGCCTGTAGGTGCTGTGAATGGAGGGCCGCTCCTGGACAGGAAGACGGCCGAGGAGGCCACAGTCTTGTATTTAGCTCTGCATCATTCTCTCATGCATTCACCCACTCAGAAAGGACTCCTATGCCAACTGTCCTCTCATCTCCTAGTCCTGCCGGCGGGACAGACCCCAGCAGACGGTGGCGCCAGCCCTTCTGCTACTCCAGAGCCTGTGGCACTGCCATCCCTGGATAGGGCCTGCAGGTCAGATCTTCTCCACAACTCTGTCCCTTGAGCACTGCACCCTGACTGATGGAGGTGACTGTGACAGTGAGTCACACTTTCAGAGACACCCACGAGATGCTGGCAGCAACCTCACAGCACCCTCCAGAGCGCAAGCTGCCCCAGCTTGAATGCCTCCAGTGACGGGACGCTTGCTGCCCCCGTGAGTCAGCCGTCTCTGACTTTGGACTCACTCTCATTGATACCAAGCTGAAGTCTGAGCCACACGCAGGTCCCACTGCCCTCCTCCCACGCAGCCATTTAGGAAATGCCTCGCTTCTCTTCCTATTGGCTGGAGAGAGATGGGGTGAGAGCCTCAGTGGGCAGGGAGGGGAGCTGCCTCTGAGACTCACTGGTGGGGGCTCTGTGGGGCCTGCGCAGGGGAGGGTAGGCCTCAGTGGGGGCTTGGCTGTGACCTGCAGAAGTTGGAGTCCTCAGGGCTTGGATGACTGGATCTGTGGAGGTGGTGGATGTGTGCTGGGGACTTATGGGGGAGCAGCCTGGCCCCACCCTGAGGAAGCAGCAGCCAGCAGCAGTGCTCACATATCTTGTTACTGGGGAGGTGTCTAGGGCGTGGGAAACATAAGGGCTTCTCTCCAGCTCTGGGCAGGGGCAGGTGGCTCACACAGGAGCAGCTCCTGTCCCAACGAAAGCATAAGCCCCATGGAAGCCTGGGAGTGAGCTCTGCCCCACGGCCGTGCTCAGCCCAGCTTGGGGTGCCTTCAGGAGTGCTCTGGAGGAAACCTGGTGGGGTGGAGCTGCGACTGGTGAGCCCTCGCTTCCTGCTGATTCTGGGATTGCAGGGGGAAAAGGGAAGTGCTTGCTCTTCAGAGCCAAGAGGGCAAGTGTCTGGGTCGAGCCCTGGGGCTTTCTGGTTGTGTAATTTTAATCTGGTGACTTCACTCAGCTAAGCCTCAGTTTCCTCACCCATAAAATGGGAATGGATAATTTCTACGTGTAACAGTTGCTGAGAATGTTCATTAGATATTCACATGAAGCTGCTGACAACAGGCACTCAGCTCTCTAATGGAGCCTGGATGCCACCAAGTTCAAGGTTCTCTTCCTTGAGGAAGCCTGCTGTGAGGAACCCTATGTTTAGCTGATCTGGGTCTCTTAGCTAGGACTCACCCACCCCCTGGCTTTGGTTTATCTGCAGATGGGGTCTGCAGGCTGCATTGTTTGTGGGACTCAGAGTGGTATGTATCTGTGTGTGTGTGTGAGTGTGTGTGTGTGTGTGTGTGTGTGTGTTTGTGCATGAGCCCTAGTCTCCTCTGGACATGAGGGCAGCAGGGGGGGGAGAGTGACATCGGAGCTCATCCTAGGTGTGGTTCTCAGCTTTTTCTTCCTCTCCCAGGCCCCTGTCTGCCTTTCTGAAGCTATCCCTGCCAATTCTGTCCTGGGAGACCTGTGATCATTGGGTACCCATCCAGGAATTTAGACTGGGTATAAATGATCACATACACAGACACACACGCACGTGCACACACACACACACACACACACACACACACAGCAGCAGCAGCCTCTCCACCTCCTCATGAGGTTTTCTGCTGCCTGACAGCAGTCAAGGGCTGCATAAGGATAGCCAGCAACCTCTGATTAGGTTCTACCTGGTGGTACAAGGGTCGGAGAAGACGGCACTGGAGTGAGCATCCGGGTTGCCTTTCCTGTTCCTGCAGCCCTAGTGGGAGCAGCCTGGCTCAGAGGGGCAGAGGCAGCAGGACTGGAGGTGGGCCTTTGGCCAGCCCTTCCTAGGGAGCTGCACTGCAGCTGCCTCACCCCACCCAGACAGCAGAAGGGCCTCGGTTCTGCTCAGGTAGTACAGGACAGAAGCCCGGTGGAGTGGGAGGAAGCCCAGGGTCCCTGCAGCCAGCTCTACCACTTTTTGGAAAATAACAGTGTTGGGGAAGAGTGACTGGTAACTGATGCTGGGCTAATATATGTAAAGACGGGTTGTGAGCCACACAGCACAAACCCAACCTGGGAGAGGCTTTACTTTGACCAGTCCTAGCCAGGCAGGGTGGCACACACCTCTAACCCTGGTGCTCTGGGAGACTGAGGCAGGAGGACTGTGACATTCAGCCTGGCCTGGACAAATTGGTGGCTTGGTGACCTCTGTCTTGAAATAAAAAATAAAGAGTTGGGAATATCAGAAGTGTGAAGGTCCTGAGTTAAATCCTTAGTAAAAAAGAAGCAAGCAAGCAAACAAGAAAGAAAGAGGCCAAACGGTGCAACAAAGCCCTTGGGTCCTAACATGAGGGGCGCTGTGAGCACCCCACAGTGTCGTCTCTGGTGGTTCCCATGGATGCAGGTGCTTACAGGGCTGTGCACACAGATGAGTGCTGTCTTTTGTGCATTTTGTGGAAGCAATTGTGTCATGAGCTGACTGTGTGTGTGTGTGTGTGTGTGTGTGTGAATGTGAAGACAGGGAGGAGTTGGATTGCCACTTTTGAGTGTGACATTCTAAAGAAAAAAAAGTAAGAACCTCGGAACGTGCAGTGCTACAAATGGCCACCAAATGGCGCGCAGGTGCAGCCTAAGGGCTAAAATCTGTGTTCTTGGGCTGGGCTGGGCTGGGCTTTGTGTTCTGCCTCCTGCCTCGCAGGGCTGGGTGTGGGAATGAAGGGAGTGTGTGTATGTGGGAGGGTAGGAAAGGGCTGCCTGGCCAAGCGTTGGGCACTGGGTGTGTACTTGGGGCGGCCACTCTGCACACCGTCTCCTCCTTGCCGTGACTACCCGGGCACTGTCCACACGCCATGGCCTGCAGGGGCTGGCTCTCCGGGAATGTGTGGGTGGACAAGGCCGAGTGTCGCACGCACCACACACGCCGAACTCTCACAAGCAAGTTCTCACCCATTGTTCAAGGACTTCCCCAGGAAGCCCTGGGGGTGTCCCAGCACCCAGCGCTCGCTCTCCTGTCCTCTGTCTCTGACTGCCCCTTGCCCGGGCATATGGGATCCACACTGTCAGCCACTGCCCCGTGTGGTTCATTCACGAAGGACCTTAGAGAGCTCAAGCCCTGCAGGGCAGCTCAAGCCTAGCACCGGGCAGGACACCCAGCGTGAGGGGCCGGTAAAGCCAGTCGGCGGAAGAGCACGTTCCCAAGGACCCTGCCCCACGGGGTCCAGAGAGCCTGGCCAAGAGCAGCCCCAGCCAGCAACCTCAGGCAGGGGGAGTGACTTCCTGGCAGGCTGGGGCAGGAGCACTGGAGCACTGTGGGGTGGAGGAGAGGGGCTGGGTGAGAAGGAGGCAACACCGAGCTTGGTGGCTGGGGGTTGATTTTTGAGATGACCCAAAGGTGGTCTGCTTTGTAGCACCACCACTCACTGCAGCAGGAGGCCCTGCAGGTGGCTCTGGGCAAACTGCTCCCAGCATAAGCCCCTGGAGCGTACGGGGACCACAACCACCACATGCACACTTGTAGCTCCTTGTTTTCCACTGTGTCTGTCTCGCTATCTGTACATGTAAGCCTGCGTTGGCAAAGGGCTCTCAGAGCACTGAGATGTGTGTGAACCTGAGGATAGGAGCTGTCACCGTTCCCATTTGACAGCTCGAGGGGTAGGGGACTGCCTTTCACAGCCTCTGGGTTTATTCCCTCAAGCATGCACACGAAAGCTCCCTCCTTTGCAGACACTCAGAAGGAGCAGTGCCCTCCCGGAGTCTATCGGCCCGTCCAAACTCCCCAGCCACCCGCTGGCACTGTCTTCCTGTCTGCCCAGAGCCCTTGCAAGCCCGGTGTTTTTTTCCCCATTGCAGGAGGGTAGGGGAGAGTGAGGTAGGGGAAGAGAGTAGAATTGAATTAAAGCATCATTAGGCTAAGCCAGGGCTTGTCCTGCCTGCAGGGACAGCTCCACTGGCCGCCCAAATGAGAACTGTGGGGAGGCTGCCTTTTCCCTGCTTGTCATTGCTCTGCAAGGAACCCCAAATAGGACAGAACTGATAAAATGGGGACTAAGAGAAATGCACAGGAGAGGGGGGCAAGGATAGTGGGGAAGGAGGGAGGGAGGGAGGGAGAGCCAGCAGAGATGCCAGGCAGCCAAGGGCAGCATGAGGGGACACACCAGAGGGAAGGGGCATCCTCTGGCAGGCAGATGGCCTGTGCTCCGGGGCCTCGGTCAGCATCACCTGTGATCAGTGCTTGGGTGAAGTTCGAATGAGCACCCTAGGTTTGGGTGTGGCCAACTTTCTGGGCTGTGGGGACAGAGCCTGAGGCCCCTGGGGGCTCCCTGGGTGGCTGGCCCACAGGAAGCTGAGGGGTGGGGAAGGCAGGGTGGGATCCTCCGTGAGCGGAGTTTTAGGGTGGCCGGGAACTGTCCTGCTTCTGGGCGCTGGCACTCACTGCTCGGAGGTAGCTCAAGGGAGCCGGGCTCTCGGCAGGCGCCTGCCCACTGCACCGGGAGTTCTGTCCCAGTTCTGCAGTGGTAGCTGGGCAGGTCACACATGTTTAATTGCTAGTAATTAAAAAACCGATTGTTCCAAAGGGAGCCTTGCTGGGGAGAGCTGTGCCATGCCTGTGTCCCCGCCTGGTGTGGAGGCCATCTTCACAGTGCTGTTGGCCAGGAGGAGGGCTTCTCTAAGCCAGAAACTGTGCCCACCCACAGCCTCAGGCAGCCACACCAGTGCCCTGTCACAGCACTGCCCCATGAGGAGTCCTGGGTCCCCTTCTCCAGGTTCCCTTCCGACGCACACTCCTTGGGAGGTGACATGCTGGAAACTGATAGGTCAGGTGGGGAAGGGGCCTCCTGGTAGAGTCCCAGCAGGAAGACAGGGTTTCAGGCCTGGGAAAAGGTGGGGAAGGAATGCAGAGTGGGAAATAGGCATGGCAGAGTCACCAGTTTCATAGCTGATGTCCCCAAATGGGCTTGTTTTAGTCATCAGAGGACTGAGCACCTACTATATGCCAGGTCGAGATGACCTAGCCCTGGGGGACCAGTGAGTGTGGGGCAGGAGGCAGTGTGTGTGTGTGCACGTGTGTGTGCGCACAATCTCTGCGCCCATAATGGCCGGTTGTGAGGGCTGCAGGGACTAGAAAGGGAAAAAAAGTAGGGTGCTCCCTTTACGTAGGATAGCTGAAGAAAGTGTCTCTAAGGTGACACAAGATGAGGAGGGGAGCTGGGGCTGGGGAAGGTCAGTGGCCTGGGGTAGTGAGAGGTGTGGGGGCAGAGGCAGGGCGGGGCAGTGGGTAGTGCTGAACAGCGGGAGTTCTTCCCATTGCTCCCTTGGGGGCATCAGGAGAAAGTGCCTTACTGTGAAGAACAGAGGGAGGCAGGTACCAAGGGCTGGAGGTGAGGGGAGGAGGGCCCAGGACCAGCTGGATGGACTGTGGGGAGTGGGGACAGGAGGCTGGCAAAGGTGACATCCCAAGGCCCGCACCTGGCGGCAGGGAGACAGTCAGGGCAGGCAGGGGTCTTACCTTAGACGGCACTGGGAAGAGGGCATAAGTACCCCAGAGCCTCCAGTCTCCCTGTTGCCCCACTTGCCCTGGCAGAGCAGGGTGGTGACAGTGGCCACACAGGGAAGGTTTATCTGTGGCTCTCGAGTGGAAGATGCTGATGCGCGGCTGTGCCCATCAATCAGGGCAACGCTGGGCCAATTATTCATTTATTAATTAGGGGTATGGGGGCCAATCCCCCAGCACTGTGCTAGGCTTTCTGCCTGAGCTGCTGTGTGGGTCCCCAAAACCGTCCTAGAGAGGCTACTGCCCCGCCTGGCCCCACAATGGCCCCACGCTGCCAGCTGTTCTTCCACCGCTGCTCCTTGCACCTCTCTCCTGAGCTCCAGTCTGGAGGAGCATAGCCAGCGGGCTTCTGCCCCTGGCAGCTGGCAGCAGGGGCAGACAGAGAGGCACAGCTGAGGCCTTGGCTGCCTGCGCGGGGGAGCACGCAGTGCCCCTGTCTCGCCAATCACTCGTGCAGTGTCCCCACCACTGGCCGCTTCTGCCTTCTGCTCCTGTCTCTCCTTCTGTGACCAGCCTTCTGAAGGAGTGTGGACCTTAGCTGCTCTCCGCCTCCTTTTAGGCTGGGTTTGCGCATCTGCTGAGAGGTCCAGTGCCCGCCGCCTGTGCCATAAAGCACGCGTGATCACACCTGCTGTCCTCACTGCTCACAGGCCCGCTCCAGACGGCTCTCAGCTCAGACCGCCTGGATTCTTTGTGTCTTTCTCCTTCCCTGCCACAGTCCCATCATCCCTCCACTGGGGCTTAGGGATGATTTTTTTTTTTTTTGAAAGACAATGAAAAGTTGTGTTCCTTTGTTCCACAAGTGCTGCGTGTGCATGGTAGTGGGACCACCGAGCTAAGCCCTAGGGCTGCATCTGGAGTGGGATACAGGTCTCGCCTGTCAATCTATAACATGGGCAGATGAACTGAGACCCAGGCAGTTTGGGCCATGCCCACTAGAACCACAAGGCATAAGCAGTGGAGGGTTGTTTTGGGGTGGTGTGGAGTGGGGGGCTGGACAGATTTCATAGCAAGAGCCGGGTTGGCAGCATACATGTGCAGGCTGAACCCTAAAGTGATGCTTTGTCCCTGGGGTGCCCTGATGTCACAGATCCTGCTCTGCAGTGGGGCCTCAGGGAGGGGAGCACAGGAGGTCTCGAAGTCAGGGTGTGGCAGTAGAGTTTAGGAAAGAAATTTGGTGGGTAAAGACCCAGAATTTGGAGTCCCAGGTAGATGAGGGCCCCTTAGCAACAAGGGGCAGGTACCTGGAAAGGGACAGAAGCCCTGTCCCCATCCTGACAAATCAGGCATTGAGAGAAGACTACCTGCAGCCATGAAGCGAAAAAGGTAAAGACCAAGAGCAACCTCACAAACACCACTTAACTGTTCCTGAAAATACCACCCACGACAAGAAAGATGCACACAAGCTTAATCCAGAAACTTCCTGAAAATTCATGTTTCTAAGTATCCACTCCCAGGCTCCCCTGCTCAGGACAATGGGCGACTCGAGGGACACATGAGCTGGCCTGTGGATGGCTGCATGCTACCCTCACCTGCCCAAACTCCCTCCCTGCTGCGTCCGCTGGTTCCAAGCCTGAGCTGGACCTTCCTGGGTCCCAGTCAGAGCTCCACACTGAAAACTCATGTTCTTCCAGCTCCTCACTTCACAAGGACCACCGAGGTGGGAACTACCTCCTCCTGAGGCGGACCATATGCTTGGCTTTGCTTGATCAGAATGACACCTGATGTGCTTTCAAGGGTTTCTTTATCCCTTGGAGTCTACAATGTGTAGCACATCTCTGCTTCAGAGATTAAGCCCTTTCTCATCCATGACCCTAAGATTCTGGGNCCCCCAAGCACAGAGTTCATCGCACATCTAACCTGAAGCCCTGAAGTCAGACCCCCTGAAGGGGCATGAGTCAGACCCCCACGGAGGCAGGTCCAGAGCTCCGATCTGGCTCCATTTTGATCTCTGGGAGACCTCACCCTGACAACTTCTCTCTACTGCCTTCAAGGTGACCCAAATGTCCCTGCCGGTCACATCTTTACCCACTTTCCTCCTTCTTCTTTCAGGTTTTATTTTTGGCCAGGTAATTAGCATAGCTCTTCTCATTAATATTATATTTAAAAAAGAAAAGGTGCTGGTGGGGGAGAGGGGGCTGGGAGGGAGGGGCTTGTGCCTGCCAGTAATTGTCTTGACAGCCAAGATCCTGGTGCAATGACAGCCTACTTTAAGTGGGCCAATTAGCATAAGAAACGGCTCACCAAAAGTTCTGAAGGCATCGTGTTGATTAATGCAATTTATCTTGCAAACCAGCAGCAGACAGCTGAATCGCTGCTAATGATTATTATATACATTTATACACATTATGTACATGTGGCCTCCTCTCCAAGAAACGATGCCTCTCCCCTCTCCTCTTGCCTCTGCCCTCGGGCCCACTGGCTCAAAATATCCTGGGTTGATTCCACCAGCCCGGAGCCTCCAGCTCAGGATTCCAATTGGCTGCGTGTATCCTCAGTCCCAATTTCCTGCTTGCCCAAAGTGGGTTGTCCATGACACAAAAGGGCTGGTTTTACTCTTATAAGGAGCTAGTAGCTAGACTAGAGACAAAGCTTTCAAGAATGATTTCCACTGCCCCGGGGGAGCAGCCCTGGAAATCCAGACAGGGACCACTGGGTGTACAAGGGCACACACTTGGTCCCGGCTGCAGTTTCAACATGGGTGTGTGCCGAGCGACACTGGTGGCTTCTGCCTCTTGCCATCTTAGAATTCTGGAAGCTCAGAGCTGTTATCCTGGCCACTTCTGTGAAGGCAGGATTCCAGCTTTGCCTTTTTGGTTATCTCCTCCTGGGCAAGCGCAGGACACAGGAACACCAAGCGACCACCAAGCAGGTAACTGTGACGGCTGTCATTTCTGAGCGTTCCCCTCATGCCAGGACTATCTAAGAGCTCACACATGCCATCCAGCCCATGCTTGCCAGCCCTCCTCTCCATTCTTCAGGAAGGAATACCAGTCTGGAGCCTGGAGCTGGTGATCCCGTAATTGCTTGCTAGCACAGCGGCCCATTTTAGGTCAGAACGTGGAGGTGGGTATGAGAAGTGGAGGGAGGGCAGGGCACTGTCCTGGAGGGCAGGACACACTTGCTTAGGGGACAGAAGCTACCTCTCAGAGGTTGGTGGGAAAGGCTCCAGGGAGGAGGCATCTGGGAATCCCAGGTGACAGGGCCACAGCATAGAAGCGGCTTGCAGTGCAGGCACTTTGCATTGGTGCAGAATGCTACCTGACTATTGGTTCAGAGCTGGGCTCATGACAATGAATAATATGGGACCATTTCCCTAGGGGCTCAGAACCCAGGGAAAAGCTTGACAGGGGTTCACAGTTGGCATACAACTCTGGAGTTAGGCCACATTGGGTCCTTGGGATGGTGGTGAGCAAGTCATTGGCCCTGAGAAGGGATCTGAGATGGCAGGGTGGAGTGTGAGAAGGACAGTGGTGTGTGGGCATCGAGGTTGGACCAGGGGTGCGGACCTGGGAGGGCAATAGGGGCATGGAGGCAGCAGGCAGTGAGGGCACTGATCTTCACCTAAGAGGGACCAGAACTGTCCAAGGGGACCAGAAGACTGAGGGTTGCAGTGCTATGGACAGTAGTCAGGAGGAGAGTGGGAGATTGGGATGGACATGAGAAGTTTGTTTTGATCTCTGCTTATATTTCAGAAGAAATATGACACTGGCTGTGAGTGGGTGGGGACATGTGTGAGCTTTTGATTTGTTCCTTAGGATTTAGACTCAAAGTGAGGAGATGGCCCAGACCAAGCAGCTACTGTAGTCCAGACAGGATGCCAGGGCTTGTGTCAGACAGTACTATTATCCCCATTTCTCAGATGGCCAAACTGAGTCTGGGTAAGTGAACTCCCAAGGTCAGAGTGTGAACAAGTTGAGCCTTGTCCCATGGCCCTGGACTTCCAAGCTGGAGAAGTGAGGTGCCATGGAGCAAAGTCTGCATGCCTAGGGCACGGAGGGCCGGGGGCGTTCCCTCTGTCATCTGGTTCCCTGGAGAGCAGAGTGATGCCCAGCAAGTATGGGTTATACAGGTCCTCTGTGGACCTGTGCTTGGCTGCATACAAATATAAACTGGAAAGCATTCTGGTTCCCATGGGTGGGGAAAGATGTATTCTCTCCACAAATCCTTATGCATTTTGAGCCAGGATCCAAATTGAAGATCTTCAGGGACTGAGTGGTCCTATCCTGCTTCTGCCCTCCTGAGTGCACCCCAGGCCCCGAGGGGCCTTTGTGTGGCAGGGGTTCTCTGTGAGTCTGGTGAGTCGAGGCCAGTGCAGCGCCCTGGAGGGAAAGAACCCACTTGGCCTCCAGCAGGCCTCCTGTGCAGCCCCTACCCTGGGGACACCAGGGGTAGGCTCCGGGCCCTTGCTGTCCAGAGCATGTTGGTGGTGCCAGCCGTGGTGGAGCCAGGAAGCAGCCCAGACCTGTGAGTCCTCACTTGTGGAGAGAGATGACCTCTTAGGAGCAAGCCTTTTTGCCACTCAGCAGCTCTTTCTCCAGACACGGACAGCAGGGTGCCTCGGGTTTAAAAATGGGCTACATGAGTGTCCTGTGCTGTGTGTGCGCCTGCCTGTTTGTGCGCCTGGAAATCCTTGATGTGCCTGTGCCAGGCAGGACTTGCGTGGGGCTGGGATACAGACAATGTGAGCTTGTGTTCAGGGGTGTGAAATGCGAGTGTTCCAGAGGGTGCCGTTATGTGCGTGTGCGCACGCACACCTCAAGACCAGTGTCTACAGATATGTGAGTACAGACTCGAGAGGTGACTGTACTTGAGAATCTCCTAGAGGCTGCCTGATGGTGTGCAGGGCTGCTTTGAGTGTGTGTGTGTGTGTGTGTGTGTGTGTGTGTGCATGCGCGCACCCACAAGTACACATGTGGCCCTGCATGCTATAACATGACTAGCTACAAAATTTAAACAAAACCAGGCCTGGGCCAGTGAGATAGCTCAGTGAATTATGCACCTGCTTAAGGAAGCACAGGGACCAGCGTTCGAACCCCAGCAGCACATGCCACACTGGCCACATCCCTGGGCACGCTGAGCTACCACCAAGTCCAGGCGTGATGGTACATGCCTCTAATCCCAGCACTGAGGAGGCTGAAAACAGGTGGATCACCACAAGTCTGAGCTGCATAGTAAGACCCTGTACCAAATACATTAAAAACAAAAACAAAAACAAAACTGAAAGCCAGACCTGAAGGGAGCAGACTGCTGGACCTGAGTGGGTGTCAGTGGTGTGAGTCCCTGCAGATTCCCTGGTAGAGGGGGTTTCTAAGCCCCGGGACTCACACTGTTCTCCCCCAGATGGAGCCAAAGCCTGGCCTCATGGGGTCCTGTGCTACCACTGTCCCCTGGACACAAACCAGCCAGCAGTTGACACTCAGCAGAGCCTAGGAGGCCCTTCCAGGGGTCCCGTACAGTGGGTCAGATGGGCCCTCTGTTGTTCCTGCCATGGGCTCCTAGCTCTGAGTTGCGCTCCAGGGCTGTGGCTGGGTGGAAGCCCTTGCTTCCTGCTCTGCTGTGCCCCATGGCCCTGCTTGGCCTCTTCTTTTTCCGTGCAGAACCACTGACCAATAGACACAACCACCACGGGGCCATCCAAAGCGCTCCGCTGAGATTCTGCTTTTAATAGGAAAATATAGTGTGGCACTCATCCACTTTAAAAATGAAAAACAGAGAACATAAAACTTGATTTAATAAAGACACCAAATAGTAAAATATTCGTGTGTTATGGTAATTGAAGGGAGAGTGACAGAAGGGTGGTAGGGAGCAGGGAAGGGAAGGAGAACAAGGAGGGACAGAGCAGGGGTGGGGGGCAGCGGGAGGTAGGGACAGAGCCAGAGCTGACCCCACAGCAAGGAGGGGTCCCAGGGGAGCAAGGAATC
>NDGN011455394.1:0-10621 GCA_002564285.1 Tympanoctomys barrerae
GTCCAGAAGCACTATGCATTGCTGGGCTACAGACCTCAAAAATGGCTGGGGACTCATCTGGGGAAGGAAGCTCATCCACAGAGGGCTGCTGTCAGAGGGCAGGCCATCTGCAAGTCTGCAGGATGGCCCGGAGGAGCACGGCAGTGGCGCAGGTGTGGCCTGTGCTTCTGTGTGCAGGGTCTGTCCGGCTAGCCCACTCCTGAGTTCTCACTGTGTGAGAAGGGCTGAAGTTCCATCCGCTGCTCGGGTGGTTGATTTTCCACAATGTGCTGTTGGGTATTCTGGTCCACAGGAATCCTTGCTGGAAGAGACTGAATCTGAACCTGAACTTCAGTGCTTCACAGCATGAGATCTTAAACTTAAAACTGTCCCATTTCATTTTGATAATCTCTAAATGTGGTTCATTCCTATGCCAGGCAGCAGAGGTAAACACAAAGACGTATAGACACGTGGGAGAGATTACAATGTTATTTACTCTGATGAAAAACGGCAAAAACCTAAATGTCCAAAAAGGAGAAACGAAGGTGGTTAAATAAACCATGGTTTATACACACAAAAGCACTATCTTTTTCCACAAAGTACCTATTTTCATGGTTCTCTTTTTATAATGAAGCATGTCTTCTAAAGTAACTCCTATTCTTCTGTCCTACCCCTTCCACACTCCTCTATGAATATGTTCAAGTCAACAAATACTTCCTAGGCAAAGCAAACCAGTCATAAATATGTGCATAGTCTTTGTACCTTAATATAATGAACTTGTAGGAGAAGGATTCCGGCACCACTGTCCCTTGAGAAGGAAGTGAGAGTGAATCCACTTAGTCAGCAATCTAGAATCATTTCCTCCACTAGACAACAGGAATGCCATATTTTGACTAACTCTGTCCTTACCTCATATATTAAAGCATAGAGCTAGTTTTGTTTATTTGTTGCTGTTATTTACTGAAATGAAAATTTTAATCCTCCTGATCAGTATAATTGAGAAATAGAAAGAGTCCATAATTTGGACATCAAAATATATTACGAAGATTTCTGGTTTGAATAAAGTTTTACATTTTGTATCATGATTTGATGTAAGCGTAACAAAATGCAGATATAGAAAATGACATACATGAACATATAAATAATATGTTAATTATCATAAAGAAAATACCCTATAACCATCCCCTACCTCTAGTAACGTTAGGACTTTATTAGCAAACTCAGAAATCTTGCATGTCCTTATCCTAGTAACGTGCGGCTCACCAGCTGTTGCCAATACTAACTCTGAGGCAAAGTTTTGCACTTCTTTATGCTTTTTGTTATCTTACATCCTGATTCTTGGGCATTAATTAGAATAATTTTGCCAACTTTTGCTTCATATGTCATGGCATCTTTTTTTATTCATAGTTAGAGTTCAATTCACTATTTTATCTTGCTCTCGCTTTTTATAACTGTTTTATTTTTTAAATTTAATTTAATTTAATTTTTTGACATCACTTATTTTTATTTTAAAGAAAAAAATAACAATAGTACAAAATCTCAAAACAAGATTTTAGGAGAGTAACAATGGTTAGTGTATTGTGTATTGTTACTGCCCAAGTATTTATAACTGTTTTAGATACATAGAAAAGCTGAGCAGATGGCACAGAGGTTGGCCATAGCTGTCAGCTCCACTGTAAGTACTCCTCACTTTGTGACACCGTTCTTCCCAGCTGGAATATCTGTAACAACTAGGAAGCCTGTATTGACAGGACTGTAGCACAAATTCCATGGTTTCTGTCTGGGCTGCATCCTGGTCTCTGTGTTCTACAGGGCTGGCCCACCGTCTGACACAGTGCCCGCGCCACCTTAACAGCAGGGTGTGTGTTCTCCCGCCATCCAGAATGGAATACCAAGTACAGTGAAAAGAGGACAGAAGCAAACTGCTCCCTGTGAAGCAGAAAGTTGTTTCTACAAAAGAAGAAAACAGCAAAGGAAACTTTTAAGCAAAAGAACACAAACCCTGGGTAACTGAACCAAGGGAACCACTCAAGGGACAAGTTTTTCCTATTTTGCTGTCCAGGGTTTTTATATACACAAAAATGATTGTGTACGTCTACATCTCAGACAAGGTGAAATCACTCCATGTGGTTGCAAGTAGGAAAGTCTGACTTAGAAATGGTCCTATGGAAACTCAGGGTAGGTAGCAAGCAAGCTCTTACAAGCATTAGCGATGGCAACTTTGCTAAACATTAGCAGAGCAAACAGAACAAACCCACTGCTTAGAGATGTGCAAATATACTTCTTCTAGGCTACATGGCTGGCCAATCCAACGACGCCTCTGCTGCCCCTGAAGCTCTGGTTGTGCACATGGTGTCTCCACTGAGCGGACCATGCTCCTGCTTGGGCAGGGCTTTTCCCTGATGTCTCCTCTGTGAGGCTCCCTCTGCCAGCGCACTCTGCTCCCCTCCCTCCAGGGCTCAGCGCTGTGCTGAGAAGTCCTCTCACCTCTCCACAGAGCTCCACTGCTCCCAGTAGCATCATGTTTTACAGAGATTGATTGTTCAAGTGGCTGCCTCTTGTTAGCTTAGGAAAATTCTATCCTATGAAAATGGACCCTGAGCGTAAGCACGTCTGTGGAGGGCCCACTGTGCATTCTCCCCAGGTTCCTTACTCTCTCCCAGTTTCCACAGAACACAATAGGCAGGGTTCAGCTTTATAGAAAATCCTCCATGATCTTCATAATCTTTGGCACTATCTCTGATCCTTGAAGAACTTTATTGTATAGATGTTCCCTTTCAATGTTCCATCCTGCTGGAATTAAGTAATGTGAAGTCTTTTATGGATTGCTTACTACAAAGTATGATGGAAAAACCTACACAGTGTGTTAAATCTGGATATATTACCATTAATTCAACTCAAAGTACTCCCCCATGCTTCAAACCCACCTGACCCGTAGTTCTTGCTTGTGGTGCATATCTTGACAAGCATTTCATGGCTACCTTGATGGCTGGAATTGACTCAGAACACATCCTTTGCACAGTCCTGCTGACTCTTGGGAAAGCTGACGATGGCGTGGCGCCGGGTCTGGAGACAGGGTGCACGAGCGTGTGCTGCCCTCATTGGTGAGCGTGCCTTTTTGCTGGATGAATCTTGGCAGGATGCCTTACTCTGTGCCTGAGCACACCCTCTACAGGCAGTAGCAATGTGGATTTAACTTTCCTCAGTGTCTTTTTGTGAACACGGAATAAAATTGCATTATTTGTGTGCAGCAGAGTTTGCATATGCATTCTCTTACTGGATACGCTGACTGCTTCTGATGTCTGGAAGTCGTGCATAAAGCCACTATAAATATGTATATGTGGGGGGAATTTTTGTTTGTGTAAGTTGTCTGCTCCTTTGGGGAGAAAAATCAAGAAGCATGATTGCATGAATATATAGCAACAGTGCAATTTCTTTTGTAAGAAACAGCCAACAGATATTCCAAAGTGGTTCTGCCATCACCGCGTTCCCATCAGCAGTGAATGAGGTTTTCTGTTTCGCTGCATTCTCATCAGCATTTGCTTTCAACAGCTACAAGAAAACGCGGGGAAGTACTTCAAGAAAAAAGCCACAACAATCATTTCCTGAGAACTCATTTTGTTCAAAATGTTTTTAAATTAGTCTTGAAAAATATTTTACCTTTCGTTATCTAGATTTTTTTAACTTTCCTCCTATCTTGAAGTATTCCAAGTATATTTCAACTATTGATTTCAAGGACAATTCCATTGTCTGTGTAGAAATTATGTAATTTCTGTTATTGTAAATGTGTTATTCTATTTTTTTACCCAAATATGATGTCTGTTGATGTTCCAAATGAGTTTGAAAAGATGTCTTTTCCATTGTTGTTGGATGAAGCAGTCTGTAAATAACAATTATGTCCAGTTGATGGTGTTATTATTGACGTCAGCTCTATCTTTCTAAGCTTCTTCCTTGTGGATCTTTTCCTTTGTCATAGAATAGTGCTGAAATCTCTAACTGTGAAAGTGCCCTTACTTATTTGTTCTTGTAGTTCAACCAGTCTTGCTTTACATATTTAATTAATCTCACTGTTACATCTCCCCAGAGATCTGATCTCCTCATCACTATGAAAGGTAACTTTTTAATTTCTGGCAACTTTTCTTCCTTTGATATCTGCTTTGTTGCTTTTGAAGATCTTGAGCTGTTGTACAAAATATAACTTTGAGGCACAGCTGTTGTAAGGCTTTGATTATGAAGAAATGACAAGAACACAGCCCTGAGAGCAGAGTCCTGTGGGTTTTATCTTAGAGAAGGCTGAGGGAAGCTATAGACTTTATTATGGAACAAATAAGGTGTAGCTGGACTTTGAAAGGAATAGCACAATCCTTTTCTTCTTTGTTTGAACTATAAAAACATTTCACTAAAAAGATTTTAAATAAAATTTCCCACTGAATGATTACAAAGAAGACACAGTGATCAAACAATTCTTTAGCTCTTACTGTTACAAAAAACAGACAAATAAATGAACAAAAGAACTGAGGTTTTTTAAGGAAAGTAGACAGATTAAACTGGAAAAGGAAGAAAGGGTATTTTTTTATTCATATTTTCTTAAGATAATGTTAAAAGCATAAATTTGACCCTAGTAAGTAAGGGAAAATGTGCCACATTTGATTTCAAGTAGGATAGTAAAAATAGGAGATGCATTTTAGTCATTGCTAGAACAAAAGGCTTCTGGGTTCCAAAAATATGAACCGAAGTGCGGAGGCAAGATCACAGAGAGCAGGTGGCAGTGGGTTAGAGCGGCCCAGATTCCAATAAATCTTTGAACTACATCATCTTAAAATGTCAGGTCACCCATGATAGAATTGTAGCCAGGCATTACATTTTGACCCTTTCGGCTTTGTCTTTAGTTCTCCACATTAAAAACAATATAAATCAAGCAATCTCCTTATCACATCAAGAAATAATTGCAATCTGTATAAGATTAACAAGTATGAAGGCTCAAAACAAGTTTTGGGC
Organism: Tympanoctomys barrerae; assembly: GCA_002564285.1. Lineage (NCBI taxonomy): Eukaryota > Metazoa > Chordata > Mammalia > Rodentia > Octodontidae > Tympanoctomys > Tympanoctomys barrerae. The sequence continues at coordinate 4,978 of NDGN011455394.1, forward strand.
CCAAAACCTGGGCTGTCTTCCACACCTGAGCTCGAAGTGCACTGAGAGGTCAAATCTGTGGATTCCTTTGGAGTTAGAATGACGGATGTTTCCCCTTCTTCATCCATGAAAGGCAAGGGAGGAGCACTGCATGCCCTGTGCCACTGAACAAATGAGAGCGGGCTGCAGCAGCTGATCATGCAATGCCTTGGCATTTGTGTCCTGGAGAAGGGGCTACCTGGGAACATAGAAACTGCTCCTGATTAGCTCATGAGGCAATCTGAAAAGAGAGACTTAGCTGGAGCTCTTAGAGGACCTTGGAAAAGGACTGGATCTTGTGGTAAATACTCTTCTGTTGTGCAGTGTCTTCATGTCTTCCCCTTGGAAAAGGACCAGATTTTGTGGGAAACACTCTTCTGTTGTGGAGTGTCTTCATATTTTCCCCTTGGAAAAGGACCGGATCTTGTGGGAAACACTCTTCTGCTGTGGAGTGTCTTCATATCTTCCCCTCCCATGGCTTCACCTGAAGGTATGTCTTAGAACCAAGAGTCAGATGCATTGTGCTTCGGCTCTTCCACGTTCCCCCAGCTTCCCAGTGTTGATGGCTTGCTCCCCAAGGCAGTAGTATTCAGAGATGGAACTTTTGGGGGCTGATTGGGCATGAGGGTTCTGACCTCAAGATTCATAGTGTGAGGTTGGGGAGAGAACTTTGGGACAAAGTAATGCGATCTCTTTTCTTGCTCTCTGCCACGATTAGGTGATAACTTTGTCCCAGGATGTTTTCCCTACTATTGCTCTGACACACTCAAGACCAAGCAAACTGACCCAGCCCAGCATGGGCTGAAATCTCTGAAACTACGAGCCAAGAAACCTTCTTTCCTCTTCTCAAGTTGTTCATCTCAAGTATTTTGCCCAAGAAAATCAAAGACAGGAAGTTGACTAAAACACTGGGAAGGATGTGGAAAGAGGGAGGAAAAAAATGGAACTGGCCCCTTGCAAGCTGCAGCCTCCACCATAGGGGGCCAAGGTCATGAGGAGCCAGTAGGAACTTTGAAGGGAATTAGGGAGAGAGGTACAGGTGCTTACTGCCTAAGCCATGAAGCAGGCGGGAAATGACCAACTTGAGCATTTATACAAGCGTTGCCTTAATCCCAGGCTTCACCACTAGAACACTAGTCAGCTTCTGGCTATTTTGCCGATCCCCTGCAAGCAGTGACAGTTTGGCCTGTTCCTCCCTTCCCCATGTGTTTTCGCTCATTGTTCTTGCCCTATTCTGCCAGCCTAAGACTTCTACAATTGAGTAATGTAGTATTAACTGGAACCTTGTGTTGTTTTCCTGATTTCAGGGAAACTTTTCAATAGTTTCCCAAACTATGATGTTTTCTCAGTTCATTATGTAAATATTATTTCTTAAGTAAATCCTGCTTATTTGTTTTTTATCAAAAGTGTCTATGGGGGGTCTGCTGGTTTCCTCAGTTGTTTAAGTACCTGCTCATGGAAACGCAGACACGCGCAGGATACCAGGTTCGATCCTCCGCTCCACATGCCCTACCAGACCAGCCCTTAAGGCTGCCTGAGCCAGCCAAAAAATCCTTCTCAACGTTTTGGGCTGGCCGAATAACTCAGCTGATTAAAGCGCCTGCAAGCAGGCGCAGGGGCCAGGGATTCAATCCCCAGGCCTACAGTGCCAGCTCCGCCCCAGGGGCGCGCTGAGACGGCAATTGAGACCAGTCATGGTGGCGCGAACCTGTCATTCCAGGACTTGGAAGGCTGTGAACAGGCGGATCACTGCAAGTCCGATACAGTACTGAGACACTGAACACCCTGTAAACCCTTCCCTAAAATACAGGAAAAAAAAGTGTCTGTGGATTTTTCCAAAGATTATTTTCTCTCATATAGAGAAGCATGCATGGAGATATGTATGTATATGCATATAAATATGTACATAATATTGTAAGAGTGTGTATAAAATATATATAATAAATATAAAATTATAATATTTATTGTCACCTTACATAAAGATATATAGTCAGAAATTAAAATACGTAATATAAATATATAAATGAAATTATAATTATAGTATTACTATCCCATACAATTTTATACATTCTTTCTAAGTTTTTCTTTCAGTGCTTTAATTGAATTTTTGGGAGATTCTTCTGTTAGCTTTATAAAGTAACATAATGAATGTTCCTAACCTCTACAGGTATTTGTGTGATTTATGGCTGGTTTTTGTTCTGTTGTTCTCTTCTTGGAGTGTTTGCTAGAACTTCCTAGCAAAGCCACAATGGCCCTGGAGATTTCGTGGGGAGGGTTCCGGGACCACGTTCTTCTGTTCGTCCTATGCCCAGACTGACGTGCTCTTCTCAGGCTTCACTCTTTAAAACTCCTTCTGTCCTACATTTTTAAGAAAATGCTGATTCCATTTAAATTTCATACATAAATTTATTAAAGCATACTTCACCCTACATGTTTGCTATGTCACATATTTTGTATGTATTACTACTATAATTCAGAAGATATAATAAAATTTGTTACAATATTTTTTATTTGTAGTGTTGGGGAATGTAGGTAGGCCTTATGAATCTAGGTAAGTTCTCTACCACTGAGCTACAGCTGCAGTCTCTGTATTATGTGATTTCTTTTTCAATTAATTAACTAACAAGTAATTATGAAATATGTTTTCTCAGTCTCCAAATATTTAATGCATTCTATTACCCATTTTACATTGGTTTTGCACTTGATAGCCTTTTTCACAAAAACATACTCAAAATGATTTAGATTCTTTGAAATTGGTTGGCATTTGATTAATAGAAAAGTTACATGTCTCTGCAACTTTGTTTGCTTTTTTGTAATAATATATCTCTGTAGCTTATTATTTCTAGCTTACCAATCATATTGTTAAAATGTCAGATATCCTAATTTTGAAAGCATAAATATTATGCACTTCATTTATCAGTTGATGAGTAAAGGACAAAATATCTATTCTGTGAATTTCTCTATTTCTATAGCTCTTTCTTTTTTGTTAAATGTATGTTAGATTTAAAATTCTATATCTTTCTGAGGAATTAAGCATCTTAGCACTGTAAAGCTACTCTATTTTTAGTGATTTATTCAGCCTTAAGGTCTACTTTATCAACTTTGCCTATCACTTTACGAAAAGTTGGTGGACATTTTTACATGAAACTTTTTCATTTGTTAAATCTTAGACTTCTTTTGAGTAAGTATGCTTTTTGTCCATGTAATCATCTTTGACGTGGATTTAGAATGTCAAGCCCTTACCTTCACAGCACAATTCCTTCTACCTTCCAGTTGCTGCTTGGCTTATATTTTTCATTTAATTGATATGAATAAATCATTATTTTACTTTATTCCCATGATAGTATGAAATTTTAATTTTTGTATTTTTAATTTCATGCATTATTTGGTTTGGAGTTACTAAGTTTCACTTGTGTGCATATACATTTATATGATTATATTTCATGAACCATTCACAGTCCTCTGAGCCTTGAGAATGTTTAAATTAGTATCTGAAAACTCTCCATAATTATCACCTGTATTGCTTCATTCTCAACTTCCAATTCCTCTTGGGAAGACTATTAGGCAAATTAGTACTTACCTTTATTCCTCATGGATATATTTTAGATGTTATGTAGCTCTATACCCTCAATTAATACTTATATTTTCTAGAATTAAAGTCTAATTCACAAACACAATTAAAAATGTATGCCATAAGTATAAAGATCAATAAATATTTATAAACTAAACATGAACATACAGCAAGATTCAGATCAAGAAAATGATCAGCAAAAGCCCTGAGTCTTACTCAGATTCTCATCCAGTCCTGCAGCCTTCTGAAAGACAAATAATTTTTTGGCTTCTAACAGTGCTTTTTTTCCTTTTATTTATAAGTATGATGATACAGAGAAATTTCTCTTGCGTTTGACTTTTTAGCATGAACTACATGAAATTTTTCTGCTTTGCCATGTAGAACTGTTGATCATTGATTCTTACTTCTGTTTAGTATTCTACAATAAGAGCATTATGTATTTATATTTTGAGAGCATTTTGGTAGGTTTATTTTCCTATTTGTAATAATCGTGGTAAAATAAACTAATAATTTGAAATGTTTCAGCATCATGAATTATCATTAATCATATTTAACTCATAGCAAACATAAATGTTTTATTCTTTTGGCATTTATAGAAAGACCTCACTAAAGCAAATAATAATTAATTGAACAATTACAGTAAATATAAGTAATTACACTATGATCACCACACTAAGATATAGTAACAGAGAGAGCACACAGGGGAATTGCACCTAGTGTGGAAGTTTGGTGATGTATAAATCAAAAATAGTTCAAATAATCTAATGTACTGCTCTAAAAAACCTGTGTGTGGGACTCTAATTATAAAATTTTCATGCCTAACACTTTTTCAACATGAAAGGCTTTGTAGAGCAGACTAGAAATATGTTTAGAGAATGCTTTATCTAATTGACTTATTCACTGGTCAAAATTAAAAGAAAATCACGATGGTCTATCTGGGGGCAAGAACTTTTTTCATAAAGGGGTATACATGGTTTAATATATAAAGCAACTTCTTGATAAGAACAATCCAGAAAAAAATAAAACTTCATAATCTTAGTTTCATCAGTACAACATTCTAATATACCAATATCACATAAAGGAAAGTGAAATTTCTGTTGTATTTTGATATATTTGCAAGGATACCCAAGATTGCTTTTTCACCACTTTCTTCTCTCATTTTTGGCAATAATGGAAATCGAACCCAGGCATGCTCTGCTACTGAGCTGCCCCCCAACTCGTTTTACATCTTATTTTTTGAAACGGGGTTTTTCTAAATTTCCCGTGTTTATTTGGAGCTTGAAATATTCCTGGTTCAGCTTTCAGACTGGTGGGCTTATAGCACAGGCGACTGAGTCTGATTTCCTTGTCTTCATTTAGCAAATATACTGCAGAATGGTTAAGCAAAAAGTGATACACGTTTACATTCTATTAATATTTAAATAAATTATGTCACTTTTATCCATTCTTTAATGACATTTCATCCAAAAAACTATTTATAATATTAACATAAAATATATATTGCCATAATGCAAGCAATACTATTTATCTGTCAACTTTCTTAAACCTTAAAGAAATATGTACTCAGTATAAATGAAATCAAATATAATAATCGTTTATTTAAAATATCTTCTAACATTCATGAAACCTTATTAACTGCTGTGTGCATATTTGCAATAAGCATTTCTTACCTTTATATGTTAATGCTGTTATCACTTACTAAGAAAAAAGAAAGGCTCATCTTTCGGAATCAATAGTAATAGCCTTAAACCAAGAAATTAATTAGCATTTTTAATATTGATTTTAAATCAGTATTCAGAGCAAAGCTGACCCAAGTTTAAGGCACCTCTCAGCCAGCGCAGGAGCACAGCCCTCGCGCCCCGCGCTCTCAGAGCAGCCCCGCTCGGCGTCACTGTGTGAGCAGTCGTGGGGTCTCCCGGAGGCCTTCCCTCTTGGGGTCTCCTTCCCTCGTGGGGTCTCCTTCCCTTGTGGGGGTCTCCTTTCCTCGTGGAGTCTCCCAGAGGACTTTCCTCATGAGGTCTCCCGGAGGCCTTCCCTCGTGGGGTCTCCTTCCCT
>NDGN011455402.1:0-14061 GCA_002564285.1 Tympanoctomys barrerae
CAAAACAAATAAAAAATTACAGTAATATGAAATGCCAATGACTTTGATATGCATAAATAATTAAAATCTAGTTTAAATATAGAGAAATATGAACTGTAATAATTCAATATGTTTTATAGTATTTAGAACATATACAAAAAAGTAAATGTATTTTACATTTTGTGTCCTGTTTTATTTTCTAATAAGCAGGAGTTAAACATATTAATTTGAGTAAAATTTTTCTTTAATGAATTTTAACATGTTTGATAAGCTGATATAAATTATTTTCTACTTAAGTTTTATCTTTATATTTACTGATTTAATCTGATTAAATTTAATATTGTACTATTGCATGAGTAGGGAAAAAGTTTAACTTTTTCCAAACTAATTACCCATTTAATAGCTATATTTTCCCCATTTATATGTGATATCAGCACTATCACATATTAGCATGTCTCTATACTTTTTCATGGTGAATTTTTCTACCCTTACATTAATGTCTTTTGATATGTATTAAAAATAAATCTTGATAACTTTAGAATTATCTATTCTACCTTGTTTTTTCCCCATATGAATGCCTTTGCTATTCATGACATTTTGCATTTCCATCCAAATTTTAAAGTTAGTCTGTCAACTGCTATACAAACATGTTGGCATTTTAATTTGAATTGCATTAAATCTATAGGTTATTTTAGGAGAACTCACATCATTGTGAATTGAAACTTTTAAAATGAGTGTCATACCTTCCATTTATTGAAACTTCATATAGAGACTTTGAATAATATTTCATAATTTTTTGAAACTTATGTACACATTTAGGTTTCTCATTTGTATTTTTGTTCCTGGGATTTATAAGTTTTGAAAAATTATATAATCTAACAATACATTGGGGGTATTGATTTGTGCCCAATTGTTAAATATTCTTAATAATTCATTTGTATAATTTTTGTATTTTTCATAAAATTTGTTTGCATATTTTATATGAATGTATTAAAATTATCACAAGATAATATTCTTTTACTTTCCATCTTAATAGTTATATTTTTTCTGGATAATTATATTTATTTTACTTTCCTCACAAAAATCCCCAATAAAATTTACTGTAAAAAACTTTATTTACTTGTATTTGATAGTTAAAGGATGCTTTAAGAATTTTAAATTTTATATTTAATGGTTCTTATATCATATTTTATGTATATAAAACAAGATATAATGAAATGAACAAACTAAAACTTGATTTTGTGAACCAACTCATAAAGATTACAAATTTCTCCTGAGCTTACAAATCAGCCAGACATGCCTCTCTAGTAGATGCGAAGCCCTGGGTTCAAACCCTAACTTTATAAAATTAGATAGACCAGATAGAGATAGCTAGCTAGCTAGCTAGGTACATAGAGAGATACATAAATAGATTATATAGACATGGAAATAGATAGATAGATGGAAATAGGTGATATGGATAGATGGAAAGAGATTGGTAGACAGACAGACAGACAGATAGGTAGATAGATAGATAGACAGATAGATAGATAGATAAATTTCTATTAGGTAATTAAAATAAAGAAGGCAGTACTACACAATTGTTCTAAAATTAGAGCCTAAATTACAGACCAAACAAAGCATAAACACCATTAGCTCTAGAAAGTATAATGCAGATGCCATGGACATATGTCCAGAAATGTATAACTCATAATGCAGTGCGACATAGCAGTGTAAAGAGTTTGGACCTGAAATCAGCTTCTGTCCTTCAGAATGGTCCAGTAGAGCAGCTGTAGGGAGGTGATGGGCTAGTGAGCTCTGTTCCTTTAGTTAGAAATCGGGAGCCATCGTAACGCCTAAGACCAGCAATTATGCAGTAAACCCAAAACAATCAGACTGTCTGACAACCATGAAAGATACTAGAACGGCAATTTAAACTTTCCAAAAAAGAAAACCACTAGCCCAATATCTTCTTGATGAGTTCTACCAAACACAAAAGAATCCGGTAATTCATTTTTTAACAATAAAATAGTTTTTGTACCTAAAATTATGGTGTTGAGATAATATTAGAATGAGAAAGCAAAGCACATACAATTTTATTTATGGACATATGAACAAAAATCCCAAATGAGCTATCAGCTTTCTTATTCAGAAACATAAGAGGATGATGAATCAACACCACTCACACTTTATGATGTTCTGCCAGAAAATTATTAATTGAGCATTATAAGTCAATAAACTTACTAGAAAGTGCCAACTGCTTAAAGAAAAATACAAACATAAATTATGCCAATAAATGCAGATAAGACATTTATCAAAATGCAACATTATCTTAAAAGCTAAGACTATAAGGAAATAACCTTGATGTGACAAATATGTGTATGTATATGTGTATACGTATTATGTAAGCATATACATAAAATGTTGTATTTTATGTTGCATTATATGTTGTATGTTACTTTATGGATCTCTGTTGCATCCTTTTATTTTTCCCATCCTTTTTTTGCCTTTTACTCCTGAGTTAGGCTAGTTTTAAGTTAGATTTATTAATATTGAATATATTTTGAAACTTTTTCATATGAATAATTTTATGTTGCTGTTTTTAGTAATTTCTTTATTTCCTCATTCATCAGGGAGTTATATAGAACTTTGGAAAAACCTTTCCTCAAATTTAGAATTTTCCTATTTTTGTTATTGTTGCTACTGATTTTAGTTATATATATTTTTGTAAATACTGTTGAAAATTATGAATTTAGACTGTAAAGTTTCACTCAGGAGACAGAAATCACTTGTTATTTGAATAGAGAAACTTCAATATAATGAATTACTTAATACAGAACAATAACAGAGGGGTAAAAATAAGAGTTTAAGTGGTCTTTTCATCCTCTGAATTTTGCTGCTTCACCAAATGCTACTTTGTCTAGTTTTGTCATTTATTTGGGGCACCAATAGAAGTTGTTTCATTGTTTTAGCCATGTCTCAAGTAACCGTATAAAGAAGATTCTATGTGATCCAATGCACTTTCTCTGATGCTATCTGAGTGATGTGTTAGACATGGTAATTACTTTAGTCTTCTACAGTTTCTGATGCCTCAAAGACTTTTTCTTCCCTCAAGAGTAAAGAACTTGTAGTCTTGGGCCAATCTGGGCTTGTCCATGTCCTGAATGCCTTGCCGCTTCCTACTACCCAGAGGGGTAAGTCATGCGTCACCCCCACATTCTCCCTTGTGCAGGAGTTTTAGCTGTATACAACGCTCTTAACATGCAGTTTCTCCCTTTCTCCCCTCTTTCATGACCTTTGTGTTTGGTTTATCAGATTCATATTAGCCATCACTTTTAAAAATCGTCTTTCTGTTCCATCTAGGTTGGAGATTAAACATACTTCCTCAGGATCATGACCACATCTGCGTCATAGAATTTATCAGACTGCAGTTTGTTACTGTCTTCAACTTACAGAATTAGATTTAAGCTGTGTTCAGAGGTGCATTGCAAGGCACAGATACCATGGTACTTCTTAGCTTGTCCTTGTGACTGTGCTATTATTTAAGGGATGGAGAAAATCTAAATCACAGCATGCATAACAGTGAAGCGATTCTAAATGAATTTTTTAGTTAGGAATTGCAAATGATTTGGAAACAAAGGTATTTTTTTTTATAAAAATGAAATAGTAGTCAGAAAAAATCAATATATAATGTCCGTTCCTCTGCTTGGTTTCCTGGGTATTGCAGTTTGAAAAAATCTGCTGTATTTGTGTTTCCTGTAGTATCAGAAACAATACAAGCCCACATACCTAACAAATCATTTGCGAGATAATGGCAAGGAGGTAGACAGCTTAAGAAAAACAGGAAGCAATCCCCATGGTACTTTAAATATTAATCAAAACAGTTTTCCTTAGGAAGACTTATGGTGAACCTGAGATCAACAGCATGAGTCACATCCAGTCCAGACGAAGCCAGGGCTGGGAGGGAGGGAAGTGTCAGTTCAGAATTCATTCCACTTCTGGGAGGAAGGTTATACAATTATCAAATAAATAAATTACAGAAACATAACTGAATCATATGATAAATTTTTTCAAAAATCTTAAGTATTCCTAAATTTCATGGCATTATTGTTTCATCAAATTTATGGCATTCTTGCAGGATTATTTGTCCATGTATTCAAAGGTAGTAAAAACATCTGATAGCTTAACTTTCAGGAATCCTGATTTTTGAAATCTCACTATATTCCCTGCTTTGGGAATGGGGACACATTTTAAAATTTATAGTCTCACAGATATAACCTCAAGACTCCACTGTGATATCTACCGGTTGATGACCTTGGAAAACTTACTTGATCTTGGGAAGTTTCCTTGCTTTTATAAACTCAAATGTCTATAGCCTCTAGTTCCACAATGACTAAAATTACATATCAGTGATGAAGCAGCAGATAAGTGAACAATTTTAAAATTTACTCATAAAAAAATTAGCCATTGTTTTTCACAAGTCTCCAGAAACATAGGTTATGTCTGATCCAGAGTTAAAGCGATGCCAGTGGGCTCTGGACATACGCTATGCATTTTAATCCCTTTTCATTGTGTGTATTACAATTGCAAGCCTTGTTTCCATTTGCTGTGTCACAGTATTCTTGCTGATGATCATAGCTCTTCCGTTTCACCCTACAGGAAGTTCATTAAAAATGAGATCTTGGCTTTAGGTATATCTACCCAAAATCCTAAGATTCAAATTGACTGCATGGATTGAGGTTGTATGCTGTGCTTAGAACCATTTGCCCTGACTGAGGGAACGCAGTTGGTTGATTTTTTTCAATGAACTTCTCTTCCTAGTAGTCTGCATTCATCCCTACAGCTGAGACTTGATCCCTATTATCCTAGATGTGATGAGCTCAGAGGCAGAAATGTAATTGTAAGCAAAAATCAAGAAAGGGAGATCAGTAGTTCCAGAAGACAAGTTAAAAGATGCCAAAGAGGGTGTAGTTTATAATCACAGTTTTACTCTCTCATGTAAAGATGTTAATTCTAGCTATATGCATGACAGGTCTTCATATGTGACAACACAAGATCGCAACCATCTGACCAAATACAGTTTCAGTCTTTATTCATAGTATTTCAATTTCCTTTGTTTGAGAAAATGATCCTCAGCTGCAAATTTCTTCAAACATTTAACTGGGGTTGAATTGAGGTTTTTGTGATTAGCAGGAGAGTTTTTATGATTGTCTCCCTTAAGTAATGAAGGTAACCAAAATATAATGAAACATGTTCTTTTCAAGAATATTTGGAACAATATATTATTCTTCTAATATACATTCAATTGGATAAGGGAAGAAGAGTGAAGCAAAGGATTGCTGGGGTTCAATAGCAGCATCATGTCATAAATAATGTTTAACTTAGTGAAAGAAAAAGAGTTCACCAGGGTAGGACAAATTAAATGGGAGGAAGCATCTTGTCTATATTTAGTGCTTTTAAACAAGTGAAAGTTAAATTTGTCTTACGATGATGGTGCATACTGTCCTAGATCTGTCTGTGGAAGGACTGTCCTTGTTAAGCTGATTTCTCACTAAACTGCTCTTTTAACATTATGCAGCCCAATTTATTGCTGCTGGAGAGAAAACTTCCCCCGTTCATCTTGGATTAGACATGCTTCCAGTTGTTTTGCCTTAGTGTTGTAGCTTGTCATTCAGGTCACACATGTTAGTGGCTCAATGTTTTTTTTTTTTCTTCAACTCTATCTTCAAGATAAAAAAATCTGTTTTAATAGGGCAAGTTTGCTAGGACTTGGAAGTAATACAGTATAGAATGTGTTAATTCATAACCTTTTGTAACCCACTGCTTTGTGATAAAAGGAACATGGAAATTTTGTAGCTCTACTCGCATGGTGGTTGAATGTGCTGATGTGAGACTTGTGTGAATAAATTGGCATGAGTTTGCTGGTATGGGATAACCCTTGGCAGAGCCATGAGTACTACAGTGTTCATGATTTTTATGGGCATTTCTTTCTGGAATAGCCAGTTTGCTCTCTGTAAAAGCCTGAGAGAATGTTTTCTCTCCATATGACACTAATTAGGCACACTCTATGTCATCAGTCGCTTTCCTCTGTGGCCCCATAATCTCCTTGATCAGAAAATTTGGGACACGACTGAGTTATATGGTGTTATAGTACAAGTTCTCCTATGTCCTGAGTCTTCACTGACCTTGAAAGGCTAGGGACAAAATGTTGGCTGTCCTTGTAGCCCTTCTTTTTCTCTAATTTTTGGTCTGCAAACTTAGGCTGTTAACCCTCCGGAAGAGAAGTTTAATAGTATTACCCTACATCATAGGTAGTTGAGCTTAACCTCACTATCTGTCTGAATATCAAACATCTACCTGGAATGGAATTTCAATTACACCAATTTCTACTAACAAAGGAGGAACTAGGTGAGGTATAACAGAAGTAGCATTCTTTCTGGATCATGTAATTCTTTTTTTTATTTTAAGTTTGTTACAGGGTGTCACTACGCAGCTCAGACTCATGTTGATCCTCCTGTCTCAGCCTCCCCAACACTAAGATTATAGGCATGTACCACCATGCTTGGTTTAGGGACAGCTTGGAGAGCCCCAGGCAGAGCTGGCACTGAATTTGGTACCTGGAATTGAACTCCAGTCCATGTGCTTGCCAGGCAAGTGGTGAACTATCTCCCTGGCCTCTGGATAATGTAATTCTCTAGCTTACTAAAGTTTCTTATGTTTGGTAATTGGACAAAAGAAACTTTTTATGAACTTCAAAGTCTTGGATGCTAGTTTTGTTACTGGAATAACCTAAGAAATATGCCTTATGGTATTCTAACTAAACCTTCATTTTTGTGGGAGAAAATATTAATGATTCAGACAGAACAGACATGGTGGGAAAAGACCTTCAAGTGAGATTTTCATAAAGTAGTTCCTTAAGGGGCAAACAGTATTTCATTAGATGCTAAGACATGGGTATTGGACCCTGATAGCATAAGACATGTGAGCGCCTTTGCAAGGAAAACTTTGACATACTAACCCCAGTCCCTGCTCTGATTTCCTGGTTTCTCTCTTGTCATCCTGGGAAGGGACCCTCCTTCCTGCACTACTCTGAGGTTTAAAGGGAATTGGGCTTTTTGTTCAAAAGACTGTTACCAAGTCAATTTCTTTTAAAAACTATATGTTTTGCATATTTCTAAGTGACTACTTGGATTTGACAAAATGTTCAGCACCACATATTGAGTTTGAAAATTCAGATCTTCCAGGATTGACCATAAGCTCGCTGTAAAGAGCTCCACTCTATGTGAAGATTTCACTGTTGCAGGTCACGGAGGAACAGTTTAGAGGACTGATTTTATCTGGTACTGCAAAGGGCACCCTGGAGGACTGGAGGTAGGAAATTGCCTCACACAGTTAAGCACTGTAAGCTGTGGGAGTCATTTGTTCATTGGGGTCCCCTCCTGGAGCAACCGAAGTGTAAAAAAGAAATCAGAGATCCATCAGTTAGTGTTAGCAGAAGAGCATTAGGAAAATGGCTGAAATTCAATTAGAATTCTCTGACTTTGCCTGGCCAACTAATACTCACTGCCATAGTTTCTCATCCTTTTACAAAAAGCTTGTTTTTAGATCTATTAAGCCCTTCTTTGGTCATTAACTGAAGTCATTCATGACTTGCTGCAGAGGTACTGTTCTTTCTTACCACCTGAGTGTTACTTTCACATTAGAAACACCAAGCAACACAAACCACAGAGCCTGTCCCCTGGTGCCGGGAGTCAGGGACATGAATGTGAACAGGACCCACTGTAGTTCTGACCCCGCAGTTGGTTGCAGCAGCTAAACTGCTCTCCCAAATCCTGGTCTTATTTCCTGATGTTGAAACAATAAAAGTCTACAAACAAGGTGTTGAGTAATAATTAAAGTCTGAGCCATTAAAAGTCTTTTCTGAGACATTAAATGCATTCTCTCGGTACTTTAATTTTTAACAGTCCCTGATGCTTCTAAGTCAGTTTCCAGAACACAGTATGAGATCAACCCTGTTCAGGTCAAACTGCAACCAAAGGGTTTCAGAACAAAGACTTCTGGCCAGCTCATCTCAGCCCCTTCCTCCTAGGCCACCTGCCCCCAAAGCTGATACACAATCATTTCCTAGTGCAGTGTTTAGCCAGCTGCTGAGGAGTAATGCAGGCACTTAGGAAGATGAAAAGCAATTCTGGCATTTTACCCAGCTGCTGATTAACATCGAAGACAGTCCAAATAAAAATGTTTAACCACAGTTTTAAAGGAATACTATAAATACAACACTATCTGACCTTTGAAGAAAGGAAAAAGTTTGACCTTTGCAATGTGCAGTTCTTACCTTTATCAGAGACAACACTGCTTCAATATATTGTGTGCTGGCACTGGTCCAAAATAAATTTTCTAGTTTATTGATAAAACTACAACTATATATTGCTATATTATATATATAATATTATATATAGTGTATAGTATATAGTTTTATTTACTATATTATATACTATACAAGTACTAGATAGTATAGTATATGCACATACACATAAACAATTCCAGGTGTGCTCTATCACTAAATTCCTTCCTGCAGTCCATTTCCACCTTTTCAAACTTTCTTTATTTGAAGACAGGCTCTCACCAAGCCACCAATTTACCCAGAGCTGAAACTTGCAAACATCTTGTCTCCACCTCCTTCGGAGCTGGAATGACAAAAGCTCTAACCTCATACAGCGGGGATACAATTTTTGTAATAACCCATTTTAAATAAAAGAATGCATTAACTCAGATAGTTGGTATTGTCTACTTGCTGCCACCCCAAATGTGCTAGGAAAAGATGTTTCTCTTCAGAAGATCCTATTTGTTGAATGTGAAAAATAATCTCAAAGCTTCAGTATATAGTATAGTAACTTTTTTATATATTTAGTACAGGTTCTTCAGGGTCTCACTGCAAAGTTTGTATTTGTAGTGATCCACCTGTTGTTCAGCCTCCCAAGCTCTGGGATTACAGGTTTTATGCCACCATGCCTAGTCTCAATCACTGTTTTAGAATACCCCAGGGGGTGGGGTCAGCATGGCCTGGTGGGGATTAAACTCCAGTCCCAGGGCCTGTTTAAGCAGGCACTTTGCTCCACTGAGCTATCAGGCCAGCCTTATAGTATACTTACTTTAAAGACTAAGCACTGTAAGGTGCTGGTTTAAATATAATTTAAAGTATTCTTTAAAATAAAACAAAACATTTTTCAGATCCCAATCAATCTACACATGATTCTATGTTTGTGTAATGAACAGTCACTCTCACCTGCTTCCCATCCTGATGTTCTCCCATAATCCCACTGAGGAAAAATAGAAAAGGAATATTTTATTTTCCTATATCATTGAATTTCTTAACGCAGTTTGGAAAAAAGTCTTGTGATTGTCCGAACCATCCTGCTTATTTACCTGGATAAATCTCTTTCCCTCACGCTCTCTTCTGTTCTTCCCCTCAACTCAGTAACTTTCCTTTTAAATAAGTTCTTTCCTTTTATCAGTGTCTATTGTACCTTCCAGATGCCATTTTTCTCTTTCAGGTTCTTACACTAAGGAGACAATATGATGTTCACACACGCAGGTCTGATTTACTTCGCATAAGATTATGCTCTGTGGTTGCATCCATTTAGCCACAAAACTGTGTATTTCTGTTGGTCTATAGAAAGAAGCAATTAATGCTTTAATTTGCTTTGTCTCCTTTTTTAATTGTTTCTCTTTTTCATATTCTTAATTTCCTATATTTTTTTTTCTTTCTTCCAATTTTGCATGTATATATCTGGTAATATAAATAAATGGTTGAAAGTCAACACTATGTATTGCAACAAATACTGTGAAATTCAGATTGCTTTGTTAAGTGAAAATCTGTATCACTTGTAATTATTTTCTGTTTTAATTCTAATTTGTAGTATCTTTTAAAAAATCTTGTGAAAATAAGTTATGTATGTATAGAATGGGTTGAAATGTATGTAGCATCATTTTAAAGGAGTTACCTGTCTTCATGTGCATTATAATGTGAGCAGAACCTCTTCCTGGGGGCCAGGGAGATGCCTCAGTGGAATAACTGCTTCCCTGGCAAACGCAAGGGTCTGAGTTCAATCCTCAATTCTGCAAAAAAGAAAAAAAATGATAACCTCTTCCTAATTGAGCTCGAGTTTCTGGATAGAATTTTTAATAATAAATTATAAAATATAAATTCAAGACTTGGACAGTTTGAATGTATATATTTTCATCAGGAACACTCCCTATAGTGAATCTTAAAAAACACACACACACACACACAATTTAGAAAGAATATGTACCTGTATATCCCAGAAAGCCCAATTATCCTACACTGTCCTTATAAGGTACCACAGCAATCTAGCCAAAAAGGAGTCATTTAGTTGTGAACTATTATTTTCCCATCTCCTTGGAAAAAATTCAGTTGCACCTCACTTTGCAAATGTCACTCAACTATATCCTAATGGGTCGTGTGAACCGATTTACTAAACCAACAACATTAAGGCTTAGGCTACAGTTCAGGGTTATAAGACATGCTTAGTATGTACTGGGTCCTAGCTTCAGCTCCAGCACACACAGAGACATATGTGCACACACATACACATGCACACACATGCACACATCTGAAAACATTTTCATGTTCACTTACATCTATACCATTTTGGACTGTTTAGTAAAAGAAAGTGAAATTATACTTAGCTGGCAGGGGAGATACCATAATCACGAAGGTGGTTTTCCCAGGGCGAGGCTTATCCATTGCACTCCAGATGTGCTGACCCCTGCGATTTCCCCAAATGCGGGAAACTCGACTGCATAATTTGTGGTAGTGGGGGACTGCGTTCGCGAAAAAAAAAAAAGAAAAAAAGAAAGTGAAATTTATTCACGGATTCAGTTTTACTGGGGACTCTATCCAGACATGAAGGATGAACAGGCTGCCAGACAAAAATTTCTGGCTGTGGAGAGGTTAGGATTCCTCATGTGGGAAGCACATTTGCCTAGTGAGGACCGTTTCCTTGCATCTCTCCCCATCGCTGCTTCCTGCGACCACCTGCATTTGTTCTCTGCTTCCTTCCTGTCTGAGTCACTGTGGAGTGGTAGGCTTCTTCCGTGCGTAATGCAGTAAGAGTGTCATCACTGGCTCAGCCCTGTTGACATTGAGCAGTGTTTGCAATGTCTTTCTTCACAAGGCAGTCAGCCCCACTGCTCCACGTTTGTGTCCAATTGCACTGTTATCAGAGGTCCCCATGGACTGTTAGGCTAAGTGAGTAGCTCAGCATTGCAGCAAAAGTGTCTCTAGAAGTGTGAAGGTGTCGGAGAAAATTTAGTAGTATTTTAGAGCAGAAATTTTTGAGGAAATAGCTATTGATGGGGAAAAGAAATAGAACAAAATGTGTATTACAATCACTGTTTGAAGACAAGTTTACTTTTCTTTTGTGCGCTTCACATGGACTATTGATTCACAGTGGTATTTTTCCATTCTAAATCCTTTAGTACAGAATTCTTGCTTATTGGGATGTGATGGCAGGCTTGTGCTATCCCTCCCATACACTGTCTATTATCCCTGCCACTCCATTTGGTATGCTTCTTGCTACAATACTGGAAGGAAATAACGATGGGTATCTATGGAGAACAAGGAATATGAGGGCCTTTCTAGCAAATCAAAGGAGCAAGATCCTTATCAGTAGGGAAGCATGTTTTCTTTGGAGCTCACAGTATACACAACTGGAGAAAGTGAAAGCCATGTCTGCAGAATGGGGTTTGTGAGGCAAAGGTGTGACACTGAGGTTGGTGGGTACATGGACCTCAAGCCTGGATGACCCAGATCCACCCACAGGAGGAGCAGCATGCTGCTGAAGGAAGAGCCTGCTCATTTCCACTTGAGTGGAGTCTAAAAGCACAGAGCTCTCACAACAAACTTGGGTCTCACAAGGTTTTAAATCAAATTTTGCAGATGCAGAAGTAAAGTCAGCCGAACCTGATAAAGCTATGCTTTTGTTCATCCACTCCAATCTGTAAAGTAAACCACATGTGCTATTATTATATCAAATATAGCGAAAGAATCATGTCTAATCTGACCAATCTCTGATTTTCCTTATTAGCAATAACCCTAAGAAAGGCTATTCAGGTACATTCTGCTGGAGGTGGAAAATGTCATTGTGCTCCTTTGCTACTTACTCCTACTTTCTCTGACATCATAGACTCTGATCAATTCTTGATAAGTAAGGATCCTCTTTCCCACTGCTCCTGTGCTCCATATTAAACACACACACAGCTTCCAATATGTTGCCGCAGGAGAAAGTACTAAGGAGTAGTCAACTTTGTACCCGTGTGTGCTACTTGGTGGCATCTAAGTCTGACTCAGTTGCATGTGGTGAGTGTACCAAGAAATAGAGGACATAAGGCAAATCACATGACCAAGACATTTGCTCTGTTCCCAGGGAATTTAAAATGACTCTTTTGCTATAAATTAAACTCTATTAGATTTCTTCACCATTGTAAAAATGTCTGACTAAATATTTATATTTTGTACTTATCCTGAAATTATTAATGCACTTTGTCTCAGCCAAAATACCGGGTATTTAGAGTTAGACACTCTTAAGTACTGAAACATTTCTTTTCTCTTGTTCTAATTGGAATTTGCTACCACATAAGCATTGCATTGTGTGGATCAAATGTTTAACATGTTTAGCTAAATTTAATGTGAAACAATCTCTCCTCAGCCTTTCTTCTTATTTTTCCTCTTCTATAGCACTTGCTTTTTAAAGCAAATGTGGTTCAGTGAAGTGTTTGTCATGTATCTGCCACTGTTTTAATTATCAGATCCTCCAAATAATGCTGTACTACTCCTGCCTTCCATGTGGAGTTTAAATACTTCCATCAAGGTCACCAGCTAGCTGAAATAGAGACTTTGTGTCACTAACCACTGCTCTATGCTTTCTCCACCTTTGTGATTTCTTTCAGCGGTAACTTATTTTAGGCTGATGCAATGACTCTGGGAGATTTCATGTAAGATCTGTTACAGGTATACACAAATCTCTTTTGTTCTCTTAAACAGCTGATCATCTTGCAGCTACTTCTCTGTCAGCTAAGATAATATCTTAAAATGATCAAGTGCTAAAGGAAAGTTCGTGTTCAAACACAATCCCTTATAAAAATGTATGTACCAATTCTATTTATGAAGAGTGTGTTGTGACTCATTTTTTCCTTATCATTTTGAACAAATATCAGTATCAGCAAAACAAGAGATAAGTTGACTGACTCAAAAGTAATTTGTTTTGAGAAGAAAGGGAAAAATAAATTTTAACTATATAATCCTCATTCAAATACTTTCTGAGGATTTTATAGCTGTTGAAGGAATGTGGAAGAAACAAACATTTCAGGTACAAAAGTTGAAATTATAGTTCTGTTCTGATTTTTTCTTGTTTAGTACAGATAATAAGTTACTAATAGTTGTGTTAAGATCTCATGGTGGAAATTTCTCTTTAATCTGGTGGTGAGTCTCCCATCTGGTGGCTGAGTTTTTCTTGAATGCAGCTACAGTCAGTCAATATCACCAATGAGCAAGGTTTTCTATACCCAAGAGCCTTCTGACTAAATTGTCTATTACTGGAAATTTATGGGCATAAATATTAAATGTTTTACTTATCTTGCAATCCAGGGGATAGTTGTTTCTTAGGTGAAGTTAAGTAAAAAATATTACAGTAAAAGACATGTTACCAGTACTCTTTCAATACACTCCCCATTGCTTGACAGATATTTACTCCATCTTTCTCCCCACTTTCTGAGGCAGTTCTGCAGCCCTCTTTCATGAATGCACGGAGTTGCACTGTTGTGTCTTCCCAGATGTCCCAGATGGATTGCCAAGGTTTACCTTTCATGTTCATTTTGACTTTTGGAAAGACTCAAATGTCACATGGTGCCAGACCCAGTTAATAAGATAGGCAAAGACACAGCATAGCTTAAAACAAACTTGTTATTAGTACATGTTTAGAATACATCACAGTTCCATTCATATTATTGAATTGGTTTATATCCACACTGGATTCTCTTTGCTTTTACTCACACTTGCCCTTCCTTCCTCAGATACCCTTC
>NDGN011455409.1:0-10380 GCA_002564285.1 Tympanoctomys barrerae
TGAAAAGCTTCAACATTCCACCTTAGGAAGACTCACTGTCAATATTAATTTTTCCTAGTACTTTTATAAAAAAATTACATTTCACATAAATACTGGAACCCTAACAATTAGTTATTTCAAGTTATACTCACATCAGATGATCCTTGTAATTTAGAACACCTATACTTTAGGTTTTGATGAAAATCACAAAGCTTTACTGCAGTTTACCAAAACAAAATTGACCTAAAATATAGTTATTTTTTTTAAATACCAAATAAATATATTGTCCGCTTGGAGAGACCTGGTGCTGTGTACCAATTTTCTTTATCTTTTCTCTACAAACGCCGCCGCCACCATGGGTGACCTTATGCTTCCTCTTGCTGAAGCTGCCAGTCCTTCAGTCTCAGCCTTTAATTTATGTATTCCCCATTCCATTGCTTCTCGGCGCTTATTAGCCCTGGAAGATACTGTGCCGGCCATCAGTCCCGCCAGGTAACCGCCCTGGCGGCTCCCTTCCTGTGATTGTGGCCTCCTGAGTCAGGACAGTCTTCTCCGGGTCCTGAGGATGCGGCTTGTGTGTAAGTCTCTCATCTACTGAAACCATATTTGTAAAGGAAATAGTAACAGATTTGAGTTCCATTGTTTTCTTCACGGGATCAACTACATAATGTTCTTGCACGTATGCTTTGGTTCTTGCTGCACCAATGATAGACCACGCGATGGAAGGCTGTCCCCAGGTTCATGGGGTTCGGTACTTCTTCATCGCAGCTGTGGTAGCAGCTTCCCAAGGGTGGTCAAATACATGCACCGCAGTCCAGATCTTCATAGTGCCGGCGGCCTACTCAATGTTCTCCAGAAACTTTTTAATGTTATATAACTCCATTTGATACTCTCTAGTAGTATTTCTTACGCATCTGAGGTTCTGTTCATCAAGACTTTGCCTATGTCTATGACTTTAAGAATTTTACCTATTTTATGTTCCAGCAGGATACTGTTTTTAGCATTTACAATTCAGATCCATTTTTACTTTAGCTTATTATATGATGACAGATAAGGGTCTAGCTTACATCAGCTATGTGTGGATAGCCAGCCTGACCAGTACCATTTGCTAGAGGCAATCTCTCCTCCTCCAGGGCATGCTTTTAGTCCCTTTGTCAAAGATCAGAAGGTTGACTGTGTCCGGGGTTGTTTCTGCAACCTTAATTTTATTGAATTGATCCTCATGTCTGTTTTTGTGCCAGGACCATGCTGTTTTATCACTGTAACTGTGTAATATAAGTTGAAGTCCAAGATTATTTTGCCTTCTGATTTTGTCCAGAATTGCTATTTTTGTTCCATATGAAAGTTAAGAATATTTCCTTTAGATTTTTAGTGTCAAACTTAAATAAGACATAGGCAAGCACCATACACAGAGGAAGCAATATTTTCCTGTAGGAGCTTCAAATTATCAAATTAACAAAATATGCCTTTTGAGCTGAAAGAAAGTTATTTTTGTTTCATAGTAATCTGTATGATTTGAATATTGTATTTCAGTGGGCTGGGGAGATAGCTCAGAATAAGTGTTTGCCTGGCAAGCGCAAGGGTCTGAGTTCAATCCCCAGTTCCGCCAAAAAAAAAAAAAAAGTATTAATATTGTATTTGACAGCATTAATTGCAAAAGAAAATCATTTTGACTTGTGAACAGCTTCTGTGACCTTTCGTTTTCTAGGCAGTATACCCCACAAATGTAAGGTTTATTTACAATAAGCAATTTAGACATCTTATTCTTGCCAAAAACATTTCATACTTGATAGGCACTTTATGGTATGTTTTTGCTGGTAACTATCCCTAGCATATCCATAAAGCAGTCAATGTATACACAGTGTGATTGAAAAATGTGTGAAAATTTAAAATCTTGAAGATGTATTTCATCAAATGCTACTGCTGTTAATCCCCCGAACATCACCCACTTTTGCTTCAAACACATTCATCACGTCATTCTGGCCACTGTCTGAAGCAGCTCTGCAAAGATGTGAGCACCATATTCAGTCTAAGATATATAAAATGACCACGACAGAAAAATGCAATAGGACAAAATTTTTTGCATACAAATCAAATAGTGCACATGCCTCTAAAATGCATACAAAATATTGATCAGAATTTCACAAGATTATGCCACTGGCATTACATTTTCTGAATTTAGTAATAACTACAGTTTTAGAAGTGAATTATCTATTAAATATGCAACATATACAATACATGAAACATACAATATATACGCTAAAGTATGTATATGTCCTATTGCATGTTACAGGCTAAAAGAACATGATGGAATACTATGGAAAAGAAGTAAAAGATATAGGAGAGATCTTCCTAATAGTCTTTCAACTTACCTGCAAGTTTGACATTATTTCAAGAAAAAAGTTAACAGACAATGGTTTGCTGTTTTGCCAGAGGCTCGTATTTGTTTGGCCACCTGTTGCTGACAAACTCATTGCCCCATTTTCTGACAAGCTAAAAACTTTAGGACATAACACAGAATCAGACAACCAAAACAACCAGGACAACCAGATGATTTCTTAAAATACTGGGACTAGAAATACTCTTTGTTGTAACATGTTTTGTTCTAACATTTTCTATGTTATTTTCTATGTTGCTTTAGTGAACAGGTACTTAGACAATAAAATACATTCATGCATCCTGTCCATTTGCTTAATATTAATTCTTTCCATTAAAGGAAACTTGCATGCAACAGCCAGACTTCAAGGTTTTACACAATAAGAATCTGTTATCCAACCTCTTTTCTGGAAGGAGCATCAACAGCTCTCTCATGGAGTGGAGAACACTGTAGGTAAGTGCATTTAACAGTATGGGTGATATTTATGAAGCCTTTAGGGTGAATGTGAGTCTCTGATGAGACTGGCAGACCATAGTGAGTGAGCATGCTGTTGCTGATTCTAGGCAGGGCTGAGGCTGATGGAGTCAGACTGCAGTCCTCTGGGAAAGTGACTAACAGAACAAGACTTAGCGCCAGGAAACTAATCAGCAATTCAGAATCTGGCACAGATGAAGACTGGAAAAGTGCAGCTCAGGGAAATGCACGCACCCAGCAGTTGGAAGAGCTTCAGAATCAGAGTCTGATTTGGAAGGATGGATGATTAGAGAAAGACATCAGAAAAAAAAAATCTTCACAGGAGAGACTAAATAAAACTCAACCCAAAGGAGAGGAGTGACTAAGGCTGCTTACATTCTTGCCGTGAGAAAGCCTGGCTGAATAGCTATAGGAGTCAGAGTCCAGGGAAGTGAAATAGAACATTTTAGCCTTATTCCTCTGGGAAAGAATTGATGTGAAAGGTAAATTGCCTCCTAAGAAAGCCCATAATATATGTCATCTGTACCTCCAAATGAGAATGTCGCTGAGCAGACTATTTCCAAGTAACTCTTTTAGTCAGTTACTTTTGCCTCCCCAAGGGTAGCTCTTATATTTCTTTATATGTCAGTGTCAACGCTAGAAAAATAGTGGAGCAGCAACGAATGTGTCTTTACTGAAGAAGCAGCCTACAGATACGGTTCTCATTATATCTATAAGCAAATACGATGCAGAGAGTTTAAAAACATGAAAAAATATATGCTTCCATTTCCACTACATACAGAAATAAATTTATTTTCCTTCTCATAGCAGCTAAATATTTATAAAGTCCTTCCAATCCTACCATCCTGATGGCAGTGACCACGTTAAGCAATGATCTTACCCAGTACTTCATTCTGTCATGTTACAAAGAAAACAGATACCATCGGATGCTAGCGGCCACTATCTTCCAGAGAGTCCATGCGCATTGTAGAAAAATGGAAGCAGCACTCTTGGTAATACTGGGAAATCTTGACCGACCTGACTAATTTTAAAGGCATCATTCAGCATCTGTGCCTTTTGTCTCTATTTCTTCGTCTTTAATATAAGCAGGGAGCACAGGTCTCTGAGGTGCTTTTCACCTGTGACATTCCAAGACTTTTCTAACCGATAGAAGTCAGCTGACCATGGCGGGGAAGCCTGCGATGATAGACCAAAAGACAACAGTGGAAAAGTGAAGGAGGGAGTTTGTTGATGCTGCTGAGGGAGGCAGCTAATTGCCAAGGACTCTTCCAGACTACTGCTGTTCGCTGGAGGTCACACGAGGAGCGGTACATACGTGAGTCCTCCCAAAGTGAGCTATTTCTTAAAGTAATTTAAATTGCTAATTTGTTTTTGTTCATGGACCCTTCCTGGTCACAACTTTTAAAGCAGGCACTGCTGCTTAACTCAATTTAACTTACTTAAACATGCATAAGTAAACATGTATTTACTTGTATACAATTCATATTATACATTCACTACTATTTTATATTAGTAAAGCATCTTTCTTGCTAAGAAAAGCATACTACATCTCTCTTGAGAGATGAATGTTTAAACTATCAGCAATTATCTGCCTGGGTTGTACATTAATAAACCTCAGACCAGTGTATAATTCAATGGTAATTATCAAATAAAATTCAACTCCAATGTAATTTTGAACAGTGCTCAAACTAAAAACAAAAGGATGTATGTTTTGATTGGAAGGATGAAAAGACTCACCTGAGTTAGGCATTGAATGCAGAACAAATCTTCCTTGGCTCTCCAGGTAATACTATTCAGAGAATTATACTGTGTTTTATTTTTTTTTTTTACTTAGACTATGAATTATTCCTGGAGTACAAAGTCAAGAAGCACTGTGCTTAGCTCGGGTATGACTCAACTCCTAAAGGTGCTTGTTCCTCAGTACAGTGTGTACCGGTGACAGGCCTTCAGAGGCCAGACCTTGTGGGAGGACGTTAGGACTTTGGACACTGCACACATGAAGGTGTAACATGGCTCTAGTGGGGTCTTGGGCTGCTTTGTAGCTTTTAAGTCTCATGATCTGATCCTTCCCTCTCTTATGAGCTGTGGCCCTTACCATGCCATCTATAAGCAGGTACCATGTTCCTGAACACTTAATACTGCCAGCTAAATCAACCTGAATCTGCATGTTGTCAGCATCCTAAGAGCCCCTCATTTCAAACATTAAAACTTTTGGAAGGGAGATTATCTGTCTTCCCTCTTCTGTGTAGCAGTATGAGTCCAGCATTGTTTTCAGACCTGCACAACTGTCCTCAATTATGACAAAACTATGAAGGGAACATTTACATGTTAAACTCCTAACACTGTAGATATCCATTCCCTACACCATAGACCATGTTATGGTTTGAATCCTAAAATCTCCCCTCAAAGGCAAGCAAAGGCCTCCAGAAGTAACTGAATTATGCATTTACATTACATGTAAAGACCACATTTGTCAAGTTTTTCTAGCAAATACAGCATATAGATCCAGGTACTCCCATGTACTTTTCAAAATAATGACTCTTTTTCCAAACCTCAGAAATGAACCTAAATGTTCCTCTTGGTCATTCCCAAGCTATCACGATTCCACATAGCTATCACACGTAATACTTCAGATTTCTTTCAGAAGAGATTTTGCTCTTCCAGAACATCATATATAAAGATATTCTTTTGTCTGACTTCTTTCAGTCAACATGTGCAAAAATTTTTCTGTATTATTGATCAAATTAGCAATTTTTTCTTTTTTCTTTTCTGTATAACATTTCTTTATATCATTGTATGACAAATTATCCATTCTTCTGTTGATGGACCTCTAACTTAAACGTGTGGGGGGGGGTACCTGGGATTGAACTGGGGGCCTTGCACTTGCCAGGCAGGCACTTAAGCTGCTGAGCTATCTCCCCAGTCTGGCCCTCTGACTTAAATTTATTTGGGGGCTATTATGAATAAAGCTGTAGTAAACATCCCTGAAAATTTTTAATGTGAACATATTTATTTCATTTCTTTTGGAGAAAACACTTAAGAGTATAATCGATAAGTTATAGGCTAAATGTACTTATAATCTTATTAAATAAAAACACCAAACTATTTCTCAAAGCAGCTGCATCATTTTACACTATATATAAGATTTCTAGTCATTTCAAATTCCAACCAATAGAAATCTTTGCTTAAGCTTGAGTCAAGAAAATATTCTACCATATTCTCCACAGAGACAGCATAGATCTATTTGCTTTCTTCAGGTCTGAGTCTCAGTTAGAATTTTGTCTTCTGTAAAACAAAGATTACCAAAGGTAGCTTCCAACTCTGCAGGGAGGACTGGGAGAGGATTAACACTTTCTCTTCTTGGGCAAATTATAACAGAGGTCTCCTAAACACTATGGTTTCTCTCTTCACTTTAAATTCCTTCTCTGAAAACTGGTACAAAAAAAATATAAATATATCTGAACTTGCCTGTTAAACAAATGGATAAAGACAAAGTAGCTCAAAAGAGCTCCCAGTGGCTGGAAGGATCTCCAACCCACAAGAGAAATGAGGAGCAAAGCCTGACGTGCACTGCTGGGAGAACTTTCCAGCCTAACTAGAAATATACAATGGTCTTCAAGTAAAGTAGAGGACAGAACATCTAGTCTCTACTACTTAATTACTTATTTGCCATCTCTAGTTTCCCTTATTCTGTCACTAGAACCTAAATTGCACTGTCTTTATGCCCCTTTACCTTGAATGGCATCCCTTAGTAAATGACAAACTTTTTGCCTGGCATTTTGGTGCACACCTATAATCTCAGCGCTTGAGAAGCTGAGACAGGAGGATTATCCCAGATTTAAGACTGGCCTGGGATACATAGTGAGTTCAAGGTGAGCCTGCCCTGCATAGCTAGACATGTCTCAAAACAAACACGCAGCAGAAAAAAAAAAAAACAGCAAATTTTATCAGCCCAAAAGAATTCAAAATCTCAAATATAGCTTCTGCAGATTAAAAAGAATATAGATACATTTTAAGCTACCCAATAATCATGCAAGTAGTTTCAGATATAGATAACCTAAGAGAAAGTTCCCATAAGCACTTACATTAGCTGCATTGAAGCACTGCCAACTTTCCTAATTTTTCACACATTGTGTTTCTGTTATATAACAAGTAGTATATTTGGAAGCATTTTCATAATTTTCATCTTCCAAGATTTGTTGCAGGTAGAAGAAAATCAGTAAGAAGAAGAAAATAAGGAAGGAGATAAAGCCATTGGAGGCACGCACGCAGAGCACGCTACTGGACCAACTGTTTTGGCTTTTGTATGTGTGTTGTGGGGTTGCAATTGCAGACTTTGTGTAATCAACATAAAACCAAGTGGCTTAGCAGGTTGTCCCCTAGAAGCCTAAAAAATTCTTTATGTGGGATTAAACTTAAAAGTTTACATAAGAATGCTTATTAGAGTCCTGAGGTGAGAGGTTTGCTTTAATCATTAAAGGTCCTTATGAAGTTTCAGCGATGTAAAACTACTGAAATTTTCTTCACTGCAAAAGCAAGCATAAATACTTCAAGTACGAAGTAATGGCTAACCAGCAAGCAATTTTAGTTCTCAATAAATATGTTACCTCTAGTTTATGTAATGATGGAAAGCAGATGTTAACCAGATATAAATCAGTTCGTGATGTCTCTGGTGGCCGATGTCCCCGGTTCTTACAAAGGAGAGAAAACTATATGCAAAAGTGTTTCCTTTCATCAGATTTTGCTTCGACGATGATGATCCCCGTGTCCCTGCTAGATGAAAACCTGCCCACTGCAAAATGCGTTTTGAAAATGCTACGGCAGATGGTAAGTAAGAATGAGGCCAGCTGGTGATATGGGCTAGTCGTAAAACTGGCAAAAGGGAAGCAGTTAGCACTAGCAATTCTTAAACACGACTATCATATCAAAATTTCTGAGGCCATTTTTGAAAGAATGTTTATCCTTTCACCCAGCCTTCTTCCTTTCCATTTCCAAGAGCTGGAAGGACTGAAAAATTGGTTATCTACAAAGATTGTTCTGTTGAGCTTCATCAAATCACCTGACGAAGAAGCAGATTGCATAACCCCGCCCCAAGAGTTTCTTACTCAGTTAGGTTGGGAGAGGGACCTAAAACTTTGCAGATTTTTGAAACACACATGTAATGCTAATTTGGCTGGTCTAGAAGCCACACTTTCAAAATCTTATGCTTAAAGAAGTTAGGCGTGCAAAGCACGGTGATTTCATCCAAACTACAGAATGTCAGCATATGGCTCAAAACAGTAGTCTAGCTGATGTAAGATACATTCTGTAGAAAAATCTGGAAGGAACAAAGTCCCTGTGAGGACTACTTTCACACCTAACAAGTGTTTCTGGAAGAACTTAGTGAAAAGTCACATGTTGTCACATGATCTGAGATTCAGCTATCTGCAGGCAGAATAGTTCTATTCCCTATTCTCTAGAAATAGAAACTGTTCTTGTGGCTGGCAGTGACAGCCTACACATCTGGGAATGAATCTGAAAGGATCCAGTAAAAATCTGACCATGGCATACATTAATATTTTTGTGGAACAGAACTAAACACTGGGATGGGTTGGGGAGAGAGCTCAGTGGTCTAAACACCTGTCTGGCAAATGCAAGGACTGGGGTTTGATCCCCAGTACTGTATTCTGTGCTGGCCCTGGAGCCCCAGGTGTGTGGAGCCAGCCACCAAAACCAGGTGTGGTGGCACACACCTGTAATCCCAGCACTGGACACTCTGAGTCAGAAAGAGCACCACAAGTCCAAGGTGCATAGCGAGACCCTGAATCAAGTAAACAAATAAAAGATTTTTTTAAAAAAAAGAAAGAAAGACTGGGAAACATTTGCTTTGGATAACTAGGAAAACACAAGAAAAGGCAAATTTCAAACTAGATGAAAAGAAAGCAAATATTAGAAACTAATGTGAGGTTGTCACTAGGAGGGATTTAGCATAGCTGGAGACTCACTGAACCTCTCTAGCATGTAGAGCAGGGGCCCAAAGGCCATGAGCCCTGCTGCCTGCACCTTAGCACTGTTCTCTTGCTAAGTTCTAAGGAGAAAGAAACTTATCCTGTCTGAAACCCTAACCAAGACCTTCCCAAGTATATCTCCAGCTGAAATGAAGTAGACTCAGGCACTATATAGATACATGTCATACTGTAAAGGGGTCCTTTGGAAATGTCCCCGTTCCCCTGACGGAGGAGCCAGGCATTGTCCTTCCTCCATGCTCCTCATGCCTGTGCCCTGTTTGAGTCATTTCTCCTCCCCAGCTCATCTTGAATTCCAGGAATTGCAAACCTTTTCAGGTAATTATTTCATGATGGGAACCAAACTGCTTCCCTTCAAGCAATAACAACTTCCCTGGTGCCAGTAGAGTCCTGCAGAACCAGACCTCAGATAATGATCAAACAGATGACAGTTTGATCAGACTTGCCTGGCTCTGCACACTTCTTGCATCTGCCCTAATTGCTATTCTCTGTAATACTCTAACTACTGTCAGTATCCGGAAGATGAGGCATAAGACAGCAGTCTTCCTATTTCTTCCCAGTGTGACCACAGTGAATAATTTCCTTGCCTGCTTTCCCGTCATGCATCTCTCTGCTGTCTGGAATGATAGCAAATGACCAGATCTGCTCTTTTGCGATCTCTGGAGCCAGGCCTCTCTGGCTTAAGACTCCGGTAGTTACATGGGTCTCTAATTTGGGGTAATGATGATAAGCACAAGGAAGTCAACTGACCCACTCTGTACGTGTCTCACCAACCAGACCTCTATAACATTATGTTGAAGCAATTGTCAAAAATACCCCACATTTAAGGGGCTATTTTGATTCACTTTTCAAATGGCAGGTATGTCAAAAAGTATGTGGAAAAACAAGATCCCAAGCACATGACATTGTCAGCAGCAACCACAGCAAGGGAACATTTGTCTTAAAGCTTTGGATAACACCCAAATGTCTAGAAAAATCATCTGTTGCTTTAGTTCATGAAGACTGATTTGGAGACAATGTCCTGGGCTTCTCCCATCTGCATCTCTTCCCTCAGGGGCATTCATTGGAGATGATACACAGAAAACAGTGACAATATGTGAAATTACCCACAAAACATCAACAGATATGCCACAGGCTGCAACTTGTGGTCTCTACAAATACAGGGTAGCACCTAGAGGCAAAGACAGAAACCATCTGCTGGCTGTGACTACTGGAGATTGTGACATTTTATGTATCCCATCTGCTCATATAGTTCAGGTAGGATGTTAGATTATTTTATGCCAGTAGAGCTAAAAACAAATAAAAGCCTGCTGGAGACTGAGCTAGGAGCTAACCCATTTATCTCTCTTCCAGCTGCTGAATGACTAGGGAATTTTATGCAGCCAAGTAGACAGAAAGAGACCCAAGGCAAACTGCTGGCACCCTCTCTGCAGTAACGCTCTTCTTTGGCAAATTCTCAGACTCAAGAGATTTGTTTTCATTTGAGGATGAATAAAACAAAAACACTCTAAAAGAGAAGCAAAAGAGGAAAGGTTCATAGAAAGT
>NDGN011455412.1:0-21277 GCA_002564285.1 Tympanoctomys barrerae
TTTTTTTTAAATAGCAGTAAATGGGTAGCATTCTCACCTTGACTAACTCTTTATCCTGATATCTGTGAACTAAGCAACTACAATGAAAATAGCACTGTGTAATACTAAAGCCGTGCTTGAAATACCTGTCATCTTGAACTTACAAATGTGTACTGTTTCTAATGTCATATTTATTATTGCTATATTGTCTTTAAAGTAAATGTATTTTAAAAAACATTAAAAGAAAATGAGATACAAGTTTTAGTGCATGGTGGCCATTAATTTGTGTGTAAGCTTGTTATGAAATGAATTTCATTCAATATAGGAAGATAAATATTATTAAATTTCAATAGTGTTCCTTAGGCTGACAATGTAGCTCAGTGGACTAAGTGTTTGCTAAGGTAAACGCAGGGCCCCGGGTTCGATCCTTGGCACCTCATACTGCAACGGCCCTGCCCCCAGGTGTGCTGAGCCAATGAAGGAGTCCAGCAATAGTGGCACATGCCTGGAATCCCAGCACTAGGAAGGCAGAAATCAGGAGGCTCACTACAAGTCTGAGCTCTGTAGTGAGACCCTACACAACAAAAAAACCTAAAAAAAATTTTTTTCAATTAGATTTCCAATTATTGATACAAAGAATAAGTACTAATTTTTATTCACACATAATTTACACAGAATTTTATTACTGTATTTCAGCTATGAGTAATCATCTATTTAAATAAACAGGAATTTTGTTGATTTGAGTAACACAAAAAGTGTTTAATTCTGTGGTTTAACAAGTACATTCTGAGCTATGAATGTATGCTCACCCACAAAAATCCTCTGTACCACAAATAATATTGAAATTTGTGATTCAATCTTTTTTGAGGGGTTCATTTCAAAAATACAGGAAAAAACAATGTGCTATGGCTGACAAATTCTCTAGGATAATGAGTAGCTAGATGGTCACAGAGATCAGGGCTGCTTCTAGGTTCTTACCTCACTTTCCCTGCTGTTCTTCCTACTTTCTTCCTCCATCCATCTCTTTTTTCCATTCGTCTTTCTCCTTCTTAATAGCATGACCACACAATTCAATTTTGATTATTTATTCTTTAGGTTCCTTGGTAAACTTCAGAAATAAAGGCAGTATCTGACCTACTATAAAATTTTTGAAAACTAAATATACACACAGTACAGTAGTACACCCAAGACCTAAATATACTAGAAATCCTCAAAAAATTATTTGATGAAGCCAAGAAAATTTATTCAGTAAAGTCCTTTTATTATTATTTCTATGATGTGACGTATTTCACATCTTTTATATTTTACAGATGAGCACATAAATTGGAAGCATAATAAGTAAACAAATTAGGTCTTAAGAATATCTCATAGTCATGAGAAGAGTTATTTTATAAAGAAACATTCAGTTCATTTTCAATTTAGAAAAGCTTTGGGAAGAGATCAATTAACTGAAAAATATAAATGTAACCAGATTTTCTGATTAAAATGCAATGTTGATGGCATTATTTTTGTTTTTGCTGTTGTTTTGATAGTGGAGATCCAACTTAAGACTTTTCACTTGCCAGGTTGTGCTGCTGAACTATCTCCATATGAACCTGGTTTTAGGCATATGCATAATGCAAGTGTTGTAGGGTTACAAAGGCTTCCACCCCAATTTCAGAAGCCCCAAGAGGCCAGAGAGTATGCGCCTGAGAGGGCAATATATAAAGCTGTGAGTGTAAAGCCAAAGGTGCTGTAGAGACTCTATATGTTGGAAAAATCCTAAAATATGGATTGCCTGTGGAAAGCTGCAAGGAGGGAGCAAAGTGGGCCCAAGAGAAAAGCATGCGAACTGGAACCACCAGAAGTGCCCTGGGGCGGAGTCACTCATGTGCTTTGGGGCTCACAACTTGCCACAGATTGCTTCAGATGCTGCACATGGAATTACAGGACTTAATGCTTTATCTGCTCAACTTTGGACTTGATTTCACCCCAGACCTTTGTATCTCCCTGTTTGTAACATTTGGAATGAAAATTCCATTAAATGTTGGAAGTGTGTAGCACTGTTTTCATTCATACGGGGGCTTGCAGCTAAAAGTTTGGCCTAAACTTCAGAGGAGACTTGGGGTTTGGACTTTTCACCAATTCTGAAACAATTAGGATTTCAGAAACTCCTAAAGATAGACTAAGAATCTTGTACATAAAGGGATGTGCCTGAGTCTCTGGGGTAAAATGTTATAGTTCTAACATAATACAATGTTGATTGACTCAATACTGGTTCTTAAAAATTGTCAAAGTTGTGTTATAATGTTCAAGTTGTAAAATAATAATGAGTGTGCTTGCATCTGAAAACTAGTTTAAAAAATGTCTCTGATTGACAAGTTGAAAAAGAAGTGTTGGATTATTATAGTTGATACATTAGATAAATCTAGAAGCTTAACTAAGGGCTCACCAGGGATCCAGGGTCCTCCCTCTGTAAACATCCTCATCTTATGCAAGAAATGATCATAGAGATGGTGTGAGTGGTACACATGCCCTGGAGTGACACAGCCTGCTTACAATATAAGGGACGAAAAGAGGCTGTTCCAGCCCCCCATTTGCTCTTATGTCTTCTGCTGTCTTCTGGTGCCTTCGAATGCTGCCCTTGTGCCACGCCACCCTGCCTTGGAGCCAGCTGATTATGGGCTGAAGTTTCCACAAATAAATAAACATTTCCTTCCTTAAGTTTGGGTGTTGAATATTTTTTCTCATCAACAATAGAAAAGTAATGAACACATATGCTTTAAAATGATTATGCCCAAGAGGCCAGAGAATGTGCTCCTGAAAACTTACTTAAATTTAAGAAAAAGATTTGAAGTATTTTCAGTGGGAGGACTGATACCTCTTTTCTTTGCGCTAAACTTTGATACATTTTAAGATAACCTATGGAAATATTGATATAGCTATTTGTGTTAGTAGAGCTAGAACTTTTTTAATGCTATTTATTTTTACTGTAACTTTTTCTATGGTGGGATATTGCTGGAAATTTTGTCATTATCATTCTGCATTTTGAAAATAAGCAAGAAAAATACAAAGTATCCCCATTATTAAAAAATCAGCTATAAATTGTTCTCCTTTGTTTTCCTCTTTAATCATTTGCATTAGAAATGAGCATTTAGGGGCTGGGGAGATAGCTCAGTAGAATAAGCACTTGCCTGGCAAGTGGGCCTGAGTTCAATTCCTGGTTCCGCCAAAAAAAAAAAAAAAGAAAGAAATGAGCATTTATTCATTTTCCTGTGGTAATATCTTCAAACTACAGAACTCAGCCTTACTTATACCAACCTAGCTAACCTTTTATTTATTACTTTCTTCTTACTTGCCAATGACAGCAAGTACACACACACACACACACACACACACACACATCAAAAGTTATGTCATGCCACGGAAACTATGTCAACACAAAATCACAAATTTTGCGCTTGGATCTTCCATCCAAACACTTCGGCGTTCACCCACACGTCCTGCACATCTGCCTGTAGAGCAGCAGGTTTTCTCCTTGGTAGTTCTCACAATGTTGCTTGTCCTTTATTCAGTCAACTTTAAAAGATTACAGTGTTCACACTGATACAGGCACGGAGCATATCTTCTAACTCAAAAGTTTCAAAAACAGTGGCAACAAGCCACATCTAAAACCTATATCAATATTCCTACTACCATGAATGTCCAAATTTCTGACTTGCCTGGCCAATATTAGATAAGAGTAATTGTCTTGAGCAACATATAAAAGATAAAATATAATTAATGTGCATCAGCAACAAAACTTGTTTTCAAAACTATGTATTATAACATTGTGTATAACATTATACAATGTTTTAACCTAAGGGATGTGGCGGCGTTTAGATAGGTGATTTTATGACAATAACATCGGGGATGGTGCAAAGTTGCACGACTGTACAGGATTTTTGTTAATCTGATGGATTTACAAAGTCAGCTGTGCTGTGGGGACTGTGAATGGAGACTTAAAAGTTTGTACAGCATTAAGACAGCATTATGCAGTGCCTGTTGGAAGTAGGAATATTTGAAGTATGTGAACGGTGTAATGAATAATCAAAAAGGAACTTACCTGCTAGAATTTTGAAATCAACATTTTGAGAAACTTGTTACTTAGTCACTGTGGATGGCTGCTGGGAACGCGAGAAAGACACAATCTCTGACATTTTGATAACCCATTCTTGCATAGAACGTAAGTATAAAAGCTGATGAATTGGAGAATATCATGGTATATGTGGTATGAATCAAGAAGCATAATGCACTAGAAGGAAAAATGAAATAATCACAGGGGCTTGAAAAAGTTCTTGTTCAAGTTTAATCTGTAAAGGATGTGAACAACGAGTTTAGAATAAAACTGCAATGCACAGAAAAAAAAATCAATTAAACAAAAGCGTCTTCACAGTTGTCTTGGGTTGTGACATAGAACTGTAATTGGGGTTGTGAGGTGAGGATGCTCAATCAGCATGATGTTGAAATGTCAAAAGTATTGTTATAGTGAAAGACACATTGCCATTAATTTTCCACAAACACTCCCCGTTATTACAAAGCAACTTAGCCCATTAATCTTGACATTTTCTGAAGCTGTTCTAGAAGTCCTCTTTCATGGGTGTCTTTGATGAAAAATCTGGGGAATGCTGCTGCTGGGTGTCACATAAAAAAGGCGGGTTTGCAAGTATATAGCATGTCCTCATCTACCTTATTCACTGGATCTGGAACAAAGCAACTGCTTCTTTCCCAAATTCAGTCACAAAAGATTATCAACCAGGACACTGAGAAGCCACAACTGTTTCAGAAGGCAGCAAGAATAAGGAGATAAGTCAGTTTCAAGTGTGGAGGAAGATTTTCAAGGAGAATGATGGCAATGTTCTTTTACTGTATTTAAAAAAATGTAGTCTTAGGTCACACCTTGTATGTGATAGTTTATAATCATTATGATTCCAATTCCATTTTGTTCCTGGATATAATTTATTTTTTTTTCTCTTTCCTCTTTTGTCCTTTGGAGTCGGTCAGTACCTGGGTATCTCAATCATCCTCTGATCTTTGCCATGTCTGTTCTGTACCAGGCATTCTGCTCAATACTAGGTTGCAAGATAGAGTTTTTGTCTCTACAGAGATGTATATTTTTCTATTACAGAAACAAAAATTCAAAGCACAAATCATTCTGTAAGAGAAGAATGCAAGAATCAAAATCCATTACTTTGGGGAAAAGCATGCTATTAAATACAATTTTCAAGAAAGAAAGCTATGATTAAGTTACATTTAAACCACAGGGTACAAAGAAAAATGGTAGTATAAGAAGTAAAACAATTATTTCTTTTTTATGCATCTCATATTGGGTCTTGGTATGCAAACTGGGGCAGGACTGGCACAGCATGTAGCCCCAGGGATCGATTCCAGATTGCTGCACTTGCCAGGCGCTTAGAGGCTCAGCTATGTTCGCAGGCCAATTATTCCTTTAAGTAATTGAAGTAGGAAGTGTAATAAAGATAACTGGGTGGATAGTGTAAGAAAGAAGGTTAAAATGAAAGTTTGAACATGGAGGCATAGACGAGGCATTGTAGACTCTTACATATGGGATGACCATGAGATTTTGCCACGAAATCTGAAAGTTTGTGCTGATTTTCCTGTCATAATTTTAACAATGTCTTCTTTTGTCTCAAGGATAGCATCACACAGGGATAATTACAGTCATATCATAACATTGTAAGAAGCTCAAACATGTTCGACATACAGTCTCAAATGTATTTTCAAGTGTGGAATTGTATATGGAAATCATGTAGAGACAGATTACAATGGTGGAGAAAACTTAGTGGAAACATTGATCATGTGACAGATGCTAGTTCCCTGGCTTAGGAAACTAATAGTATCTATTGAATGG
Organism: Tympanoctomys barrerae; assembly: GCA_002564285.1. Classification (NCBI taxonomy): domain Eukaryota; kingdom Metazoa; phylum Chordata; class Mammalia; order Rodentia; family Octodontidae; genus Tympanoctomys; species Tympanoctomys barrerae. The sequence goes on from NDGN011455412.1 coordinate 5,870, forward strand.
TTGTACTGGAAACTGTATTTAAAAGTCAGAATTTTTGCATTTTGTCAGACTCAATACAGAGGAGTAGACAAAAGATTAATATAATTTTATAACTTTTTCAGTGTTACATTATGAAAACCCATGACAGAGTATGTACTGCGCTTTGCATCACTGGATAGAAAAGTGTGATCTATCATATTTTCTCTAAGTCATTCTTAGGAGCTAATGTTTGTCTTTTCCACTTCTGAAAAATGAGCTTGCCTTGTCTAAATTATCAGTACAGAACACTGAAGAATGACATAAATACAAAAAGCTTGATGTACACAAAGTGCTGTGAGTTTTTTTCATAGAAGACCTGGGGGAGATGCTTTCATGAAGCCATCAGCCTTCTGTCGCAGTTTTCCCTTTATTTGCTTGTCATCAAAGCACTGCTGCGCTTGGGTGTTCACTTAGTTTTCCTTTATTCGTGGCAAAGAATACATTAAAATTTTTCCACAAATTTTTTTTCAGATGATTGGTTTAATGGGAATGTATTTTCTATACCACTATCCAATGCCAATTTTTATTATACAGATTTTGGTAAACATTGGTTGATATCTATCATGTGATGGTTTCTGTAGCATGTTTTCTTTCTTCATGTGGGTCATTCATTCACAGAATATTATTTAATCACATCACATATGCTGAACTGAACAGTGAAACCTTGCATTTTATAAAGCTGGGATGCATCATTTTTAATCAAAGGCATGTCACAAAATAGAAACACTTAGTAGACACTTTCTGGCATGAGAAATAATTTTAAACTAACATTCTTCAATGTTGAAAGTTATTTTGCAGATAAATAGAGAAAATGAAACATCATCCTTTAGCTTAGGAGGTTTTTTGACACTGAAAAATGTGAGTTAGGTAGTATGAAAAAGCCCTTGAAGTGGCAGTTGATAGATGATGCACAGGACGTACAGAGCAGTAAGATCATGCACAAATAAAGTTTTCACACTACGATACATGGCATTCAAGTATCATGCCTGTCAAATAAGCTACATAAAATTGATCACGATCAAATGTAAGATATCCAACTTCAGTTCAGGAGGATGTGGTTCACTGCATTGTGTAGGAAATATTATGGGCTCTCGATTCTCTTTCCACTTAAGGCAGGAAAGATTTTCACCTTATGGGGGAGTGTGTGCAATTTTCTTTCCCCTTTCTTTTTAGAAAAGAGAAAAAAATGGCTAATATATTAAGACTAAGTATGAAGAAATAATGAAGTTTACAATTCTAGTTATGCATTTGGGTTTTCTTTCAGGACTGTATGTCAGAAATATGATTTACATTGCACACACCAGGGAGACTTTTGTTGGAAAGCATTGAAAAAGAACACTATTCCTCAACATTTCTTTACTGGGACCAAATACACAACTTAAAGAAGGAAAGATTGAATCTTTTTCCTGATGGTTTATAAGATTCAGTATTAAAAAAAGATAACACTTGGGGCCCAGGAGATAGCTCAGTAGAATAAACGCTTGCCTGGCAACACAAAGGCCTGAACTCAATCCCTGGTTCTGAAAAAAAAAAAAAAAGATAATGCTTTTCTAATATACAATGAAGTACTACTCAGTCATGAAGAAGGGTGAATTTGAAATATTTCTAAGTAAATGGATGCACCTTCAAGCCATATTCTTAAGTGGCATAAATCAGATACACATATATAAATATTGTGATGTCTCTCTGGTATGAGAACCTGAAAGAGTAAATTAGGACCAAAATTTACACTAGATATTGTGAAATAGGAAGAAATTGTTGAAAAGGAAAGAGGAACTAGGGGAGAGAGAGGGAGAAAGGAAAAGAAAAAAAATGATAAAAGAAGGATAAAATGGAAACAAAGCTTTGTAAAGAAGAAAGGAAGGAGGAGCAGGAGAGAGGGCAGAGGAATGGGGACAAGGGGGAATTAAGTGTGTCATGTCCAGCTACATAAGAGTGTGATCGTCATGTCTATCTAAATTGTACCAAGGAACAAAGTGCCCAGGCCCAGTTGGCTCCCAAGGTTCTGTCTCTATGGCCTCTCCGCACACCTGGGTATTGTTCTACTCATCCCTGGAAGGCTGCCGAGCTAGTGGCGTGCACCAGCCAGCTGGACTGCCCTGGCAGCAAAGCTCAGTGACTAAAACGCTGTTCTCTGAGTGAATTTCTCTCTCTGGAGCTCACTGGGCACCGCACACTATCTCCATGCTTAAACTCGCCGTACTGTGACCCTTTCACCTGTAAAGCAAATGCCGTTGCAGCCTTGGCCTAATACTGCACCTGCAACTAGAAATCCCACCTAGCAAATGGTGACCTGCCTTGGGAAGTGAAGCTCCATCGCCTAACTAAGAGCATACTATAAGAAGCAGCTGGACCTCACCAGAGAAGGCAAGCTTCAGCCAGTCTCGGGCTGCTAATTGATCAGAAGATAGCCGATGAAGGAGATGCTGCATTCTGACCCAGCAGCTCTTTCTTCAGGCCACTTCCTTATCCGTCTATAAATGCCCTGCCCCGCTGAGGGATCCAGCTCCCTGAACCTCTCTCCAGCATGGGAGCTGACTGATTCATGATTGTTTTTTTCTTTGTGCTCAATATAACTCTGTAAATTTAATGTGTGTAAGAGTTTTCATTTTACAAATTTCTGGTGCCTTGATTTGTCCTCCTATAAATATCTTGACAGTATCTCCATCTCTAGATTAATTATGAGGACTAAATACCAGTGATTTGTTTCTTGCTACCTAGCAAAGGACACTTCCTTCAATGAAGCATTTTAAAGGAGAAGAGGATAGAGAAGTATTCTACACACAGGCTAAGGTACTAACTTCTTGTATTATTTCTTGTTTTATTGGTGTGAAAAGTTATCTCAATGCTAGTGGATTAAACAGCACATATGATTATCTTTCTGTTTTGTAGGCCGTAAGTTTAAACCTGTCTCAAAGAGCTAAAATCTGTGTTAACAGAGGTGTCCATATATTTGCTGGCTTTCTTTGAGATTCTGTTTTATGGTGTTCTTGCTTTGGAAAGTGAATTCTTTCGTCTTCCAAATCAGTAATACTGCATCACTCTATCTTGTTTTATGTTCTTCTTGCACTAATTCTTAACATTCTCTTAGGCCCACCTGGGCAATCCAGAAGAATCTCTTTCATGAACCAAATCATACGAAGTCATTAAAAGAGTATTATAGCATTTTGTGATTTCCCAAATATCTAGACTCGATCTCTCTGGTACTGTGTGAATTCAGATCAGTCAACAGAAAAATCAATAGTGATAGCTAGATAAACAGAGGGACATACAGACACAGACAGACAGAGGCTGCTATTGCTGTATTGTCAACAGGTCACAAAATAAATTCTAATATGCACTATAAGAAAGGCAGACATTGATTTTTATAGACCTTTAGGAGGTGTGCTACAGTTGGCATGTGAATTGAACCAGACTAGTATGATCAACATTGTGTCCTGCAAACATTTCATAGAGGTGCTGAGATAGCGACTCTTCCTTAAATTGGCAAAAAAAATAAACACATTCCTTATAGAAAAGAAAAATGAAAGCCCTACTTAGATATCCCTCTCTGTTCCAATGTTTTAATATGCGTTTGACATCTTTCAATATGGATGCTTCCCCTGCTGCTTAGTTTTAAATGCGCTTATGCTCTTCACCTTTCTGATTTTGCCCTCAGTCTCACTTCTATAATTAACTACCATAATCATTCTTGAAATGCCTATTATCCTATCCCGAAATTAATTTTCAACAGATTAAAGTACTGAATGTGAGAGATAAAACTCTTAAGAGGAAGAAACAAACCCATTAATACTATGGCTCATTTAATGCCTTTGTAAGAATTTGAAATGAAAATGGAATAATTCTTTGAACTCACAAAGCTCATATGCTGAAATCCTGTGTGTACTGTGACTATATTTGAAGACACAGTCTCAGGGAATCAGTTGGGCTAAATGAGTTGGTAAAGGGGGCTCCTAATGTGATTGGCTGAGTGATCTTATAAGAAAAGAGAGAATAAGAAAACATTCCCTGTCCCTGAGTAAGAATCAGGGAAAGCCCATGTGGCACAGAGCAAAAGTAGAGAACCGTGAGGATCTCCCTCATTGGAGGCCAAAGCCTCGGGACTCCAGAACTGTGATAAAATAAACTACCATCGATGAACTGACTGCGGCATTTGTTGTGCCAATCTTAGCCCACAATCTTAGCATTTAGCATATGACATTAGCAAAATCCAAATACACACGCTTAGCTCTATATTTAGAATGTTTAAAATATGCTGAATAAATAAGTGTATTATGCTTGATAAAATGCTTAATACTCAAGGGATACTTAAATTTAAAGGAAAAATAAGGGGAAACTTGAAAAATATATCATGATGTTCTAATTCAAAGAAATATGAATTAATTCAAATGAAAAATAAACTCAGAAGCAAAAGTTTTCTCAGAAGCACATGTACCAGACATTCCCAGTTCTACGTGTTATGAGGCTGCTGCAAGAGTAGTTAAGCCTGGATCACAATAGAGAAGGGAGGAAATATCCGGAGCACAGCCCCTACTGTTCTGTACATGTGAGGACACATCTTACGCTGAATTTGAGCCCTTGATTTCCTCATACCATTTTCATCAACATGGTCCTGCGAAAGGCTTCATTTCCTCAAGAGCTCTTTCATCCATTCAAGATGTTTATAGTCATAAGTAGTATGTGCACAGATACCAAGTAGTGGCCCAAACACACACATGTGCATATTATGTACGTAAGCCTTCCCAATGTAGTGTCACTGCTTTTATTACTCTCCGGTATATAAAAAAGAATCAACATTGAGTCTTGGCTCCCTTCATACAAAGGCCATAGAATTTTGCTGAAGGAAAGCACAAAGGAAAATATTTGTCTCCGTGACCCCATGTCCCTGCCGGGAGAGCAGGATGCTTTCCACCCCAGGAAACCACCAGAGGTCATGACAGTCTCTTTCATCAGTGGCCTGCCCTGAGTTTTGAAGTGCAGATGCAAGATTCCTGACAGCGAGCGTTTACCAGACCTCTTTTAACGGAGATGCTCTCAATATAGCAAGATCTCCAGTTTGTTGGATGATACTTGTAGCTCCACTTGTGAAGGTCTTTTAGAACTCGAGCTATCGTTAAGATGTTTTCTGACATTATTGGTGGCATTAACAATAATCACGCCACTAGTGTGACTTCAGCCATTGAAGTTTGAAGGCTACTGGAGGAAAACTCTTAGAAATGACTCCTCTTAGATTTCTCTCTGTAAATGATTTGAGGAACTGTACACAGCTTATACCTTGCTGATGTTTATTCAGCAATGCTTGAAAGGTGTCCAATGTCAGACCTACTAATTCATTTGCAGACGCGCCATTCAAAAATTTGATTCATTTTTATTATAAATCCTCTACCAATAAGAAAAATAAAGCTTAGAGGTGTTAGGTTACTAGTGAAAAGCACTTAAGAAAAAAGAAGAAAACAAACCTCATAAAATTATACTAGACTATTGCATAAGCATATGATATTTTAAATAACAGCATTTCCTTATGGGTTATATCATTATTTATTTGCATACATCAAGAATTTTTCAAATCCACCTCTACTGTTTCAGCAATGAGATTTCACAGTGAGAAAAATGCAAATGTCTCCCTGGCATCAGTTTTAAAGATTCTGAAGTCTTGGGAAACTCTTGGTAAATGATTTGAGAAAAGCATAAGAGCTTAAATTATTCCTCATCATATATATATATATATATATATATATATATATCCTTAATATCAAAGGTTACATAGGGCTGAGAGAGGAAAGATGGGGAAGAGGGAGGACGGCACCAATGCCATGGGGCCTGCAAGAAAGAAACCCTGCCTGGTCTTGCTTAGCTGGAATCTAGGCGGCAACATTCTCAATGGGCAAATGACACCAAATAATTGTAGATGTGGAAATACCTGAGCTTAACCCAAAGTGGCACAAAATGAATGAATGAATAAATGAATGAATGAATGAAGAATAATAAATAATAAATGAATGAATGATGAATGAGTGCTTAAAATATTTGAATACGAGGCCATTGCTTAGGATACTAACACCGTATGATTGATGTCCTTATAAAATGTGGGAATTTGGACACAAAAGGGTATGGAGAGAAGACAATTGTACACACAGAAAAAGAGGGCAACGCATAAGCCATGAAGAGGGGCTTAGATCTGACCCCTGCGCAGAGCTGTCAGAAAGAGGCAGCATTGGCCACACTGGCCCCAGAGTTCTCACGTCCACAACTGGAACACAAGAAGTGAGTCATGAAGAAGCTTCCCCTCTGGGTGAAGCAGACTGTGGTAATAGCAGACAAATCACGGCCCACGACGAGGGAATTCAGCAGGTAAATTGTGTGGCCTATTATTAGTTAAGCTTTCACAGTTTTATTAAATACGTATTAAGAAATCATGAATAATTTTCAATCCAAAATCAATCAAAGTTAAGAAGTTAACACAAGGATGTCACTGTTACAAGATGATGATAAAGCAGAAGAAAGGAAGAGTTGTATGAGATTACTATAAGTATAAATGTCATGTGAACAATAAATACAAGAAAATCTTGGGGCCAGGGAGATGGCTCAGTACAATAAGCGCTTCCTGGCAAGTGTGAGGGCCTGAGTTCAATCCCTGGGTCTGCAAAGAAAGAAAGAAAGAAAGAAAGAAAGAAAGAAAGAAAGAAAGAAAGAAAGAAATCTCTTAGGGATAAAAAAAGAATAAAATTACTGAAACTCTCAAGAAAGACAGTTTTGTTGAAGGCAACGCTGAATGCTCAGCATATTGGAATTTATGACTTTAATTTTGGGATTAAAAAAACTACTATTATTCTATCAAAATTATTCATAACATTATAAAGTACAAACATAAATGTCATGTGGTATGAAGCAAGTGGGTACCTATAAGACAGAAGAAAAACAATTCCATGCGAAGGTCTCGTAGGACGAGCGCCAGCGTCCTACTTAAACATTGGCTTTCCTAAGGAGATTCAGACACCGTGCTATGGCGCTCAGTGCGCACCCGCGTTCACCCACGTTTATAGCAGCACAACGCATAAGAGCCGAAACCTGCCAGCCGGCTGTACGCCCATCAGCAGATGATGACATAAAGATATGTCATCTATACCTGATAGAATAGCACTTCGGGGCACCTGCCGGTTAGCTGAGCTGTTGAAGCGCCTGCTCATGCAAACACAGTCAGGCACAGGAGACCATGATTCGACCCCTAGCTCTACCTGCCTCAGCAGACCCGGCCTTAAGGCAGCCTGAGCCAGAAAAAAAAAAAAAATCCTTCTCAACTTTTTAAAAGTGCTTGCAAGAAGGTGCCGGGGCGGGAGTTTGCATCATCAGGCCTGCTGTGCCAGCCCTGCCCCTGGGGTGTGCTGAGACAGCGAATGAGCCTGGGAGTGGTGGGCATACCTGTAATCCCAGCTCTTGGGGGGCTGTAAACAGGTGGATTGCTATAAGTCCAATCTAGTAGTGAGACTCTGAATACCCTGAAGACCCTTCCCTAAAGTACAAAAAAAATAAAATAAAATAAAATAAAAAAAGAATAGCTCTTGTCTATAAAGGACAAATGCAAAACATTTGTAGAAAAATGGATGCAGTTGGAAAACATAAAATTGGGTGAGATAAATTAGGTGCTCAAGCTTAAATACCATATAGTAGCTCTCCTTTAAATAAGGAGAGGTACAAAATGCCCAATGAAAGATAGATAGAAGGAGCCAAGGGAGGGACATCTTGTAGGGGGGAAGGGGCCAAGATGGTTGCAGTAAGAGGGATCAGGAGGGAAAGGGGAAACAAATAGGAAAGAGACGTGCTATGCACAGGGATGCAACACCCTCAACAAATGGAAGCATTATGTGCCAAATGCGAGGCAACATCGATGACATGAGAAAGAACACACATGGGGAAAGGAGCTTTAGAGGGAGGGAGATGAGGGCAGTGGCACGAAACTGAGAACTAAGCTGTGCAGTGTGCATAGCCAGTGCTCGAGGTGATTGTATAGTGTGTGTGCGAGAAACAGGTACTAATACAAAGTGAGAAAAAGCATTCTCATTAAGAATTTAGGGACCAACCTGGCTCATGAGGCTTAGGGGTAGCACACTGGCCTAGTATATGCAAGTTCTTAGGTTGAATTCCCAGAAAAAAACGTTAGAGGTCACCTGGATTGGTACATACGCTTTATTCAATGAGATAGCACTGGGGTATTTGCCAGGTTGGGAATATGATGTCAGTAAGTCCTTAGCTTTTCCTGTATTGCATCACTTACTACATTGATTAATTTTTTATTTATTTGAGTAAATATCACAAAAATTATAAAAACTCTACTAGGTAAGATATAGAAATTCAGAAGTTGAGCAAAACATAGCATATAGAGTATTTAACATTGTAGCACAAAAATTTGGATTTTATATTTCAGTCAAGGCAGTTGATGCTTCATAAAAAAGTCAGTACAAATTCTCAGGTCCCGGAAAAGCTGCTCCATTACACCATATACACAAGGAAGAAAACGCAGAGCCATAGGCTGCTAGGGCAAGTTGCAAGCATCGTACTTGGAGAAGTGCCGCTAATCCACATGGACTGGTGTCCTCAGTCTGTGACGCCCTCTGAGGTACACAGGAGGCCATGCACGGACACCCTGTGCTCTTTGTGGCTTGGGGTGAGGAAAAGACTTTGTAGCAGCAGCTCACAGAGAACACAGCTGCTCTGCAGACAGGTGAGGCAAGACGGGCTTCTGCTTACAGCTACTTTCATACCTCACTGAACACAGAGAAGGAAATGAAACACAGTCTGCTCACTGCAACACACTAAAAATATTGTCTACCTCTGTAGAGTCAATATTGACAAGCCGAGCTCTCCAGAAACAGACTTCAGTGAGGGAATTCACCACCGCTCTTGTCTTCTCTGGTGTTCAGCAGGTGGTGCAGGGGAAGGAGCATCGCAAATAGCTCCTTGGCATTTCAGTCCCCACAATTCCTATAAACGCAGAACAATGCTAACTCTGTGTGAGAGGACTGGAGGTGTTGCTGAGTTCAAGCCTTTAAATGCCAAGCATGGTATTCAGAATTTATTCAACAGATTACTTCCAGCATCTCCAGAACATTGAGCAGACTAAGGCGATGTGGCACCATTAGAATTCAAGTGTTTAATTGCATGATTAAACGTTATGCTAATTTTGGGTCATTGTTTGCAGTATGCAGCACATTTTGACATGGACTATCTCATCTAATTTTAACAGAAAAACAGTGATACAATGGCTATGTTATGCAAGAGAAAAGAAACTGCACAGTACGAGTGCCGTGTCCGAGGGAACCCACCTGTTGCAGGGACAAAGCTGCTGCAATCTCTGCAGCTCAGGCGCTTCCTCAGCATTTTCTAGCACCTGATTACACACACACACACACACACACACACACACCCACACCAATTTTAAAATTATACACTTCAAACTTGCATAATTTCCTTTTCAGTTTTCTTTTAAAAAACTTATTTTTTATGAGTTATCACATGTGAATGTGACAAAGATGCATGCATTCACATTCAAGTAAAACTTTCAAAGGAAACATAAAATATGAAGGTTGGTCACCATCTCTCATGGATGGCAGCATTGACCGCTAAACTGATGACTAGTGATGACATGTTTGAGTTTTACTTTCTGGTTATCAATAAGGATTTTCATATCCAAAACTTAAAAGATTTTGCCTGTAAATAGTGTTGTGAGGGCTGTAGGAGCAGCAGGGTAATTGATAGTTGATCATACTTAAGATCAATGGCTTCCCATGCCCCCTTTCTTGTTTTCCTCTGTGCATTTAGCACATCAAGAATAAGACACTCATTAAGCCTGCATTTGAATAGATATGTCCGTAGGGCCACCTAACCTTACTGGAGCAACCAAAGGAACACACACAGAAGCAAGGAAGGATCCAGATTTTCATATGCATGTTCATAAAGACAAAAATGGAACAAGGAGACACTTTTCCATCTCATTTTCTCTGCAACTGCCCAACTCACTGGGGTCTCATTCATGTAATTGTCATTATTAACTTACAGGCAATACTAACTGACTTCTTACGGGGACTATTTCAGTCATTTTTATGCAACTGCCATATAATTTCATAGACTGTGTAATTTACAATGAATGAAAATCTATCGTCTCATATGCTGGAATCTGGAGAGTACAAGATTGATGCCTCCGGTGGGGGGTTCTTGCTGTATGATACCATGGGAGAACAGGCAAAAGAGAGGGAAACAGGGCGAGGGAAAGAAAGACAGGAGGTGGGGAGGGGGAGGGAGAGAGAGAGAGAGCGAGCAAGCACTAAACTTGACCTTTCACATGGAATACCTTCTCAACATAAAGGTACTTACCCCACATTAATAATCACAGAAACCACTCAGTACACCAAAGCAGAGAGCCCTCATTAGTGGACTAGACCCAGATATTCCACATATGATGTTTAGGACCACACCCATACCACAGAAAGACAGTGAGTGTTCAGGTCTGACCTGCCTGAAGCTTATAATTATGTGATATTTCCCATAATCCCCTTCTTCAGATTTGTTTTTTAAAATGTATTTAATATAGGGTCTAAAGGTTCTCATTACACAGATTGGACTCATAGTGATCCTCCTGTGTTCAGCCTCCCAAGCACAGGGATTACAGACATGCGCCACCACGCCCAGTCTCAATTGCCCTCTAAGTGTGCCCCAGAGATAGGGCTGGCTAGAACCCCAGAGATCGAACCTGGTTCTTGCATCTGCCTAAGAAGGTGCTTTAACCCACTGAGCTATGTGATCAGCCCTTTCTTCAGATGTTTTATTAAAAAGAAATGAAAAGAGAGACTTTCTACTCTATTGCTAGAGTAATATACAGCTGAAAGTTCAGAGCCATGAACAGCTGTAGAAATGCATGTGCCAAAAATAAATACTTTGGTGGCTTATTTCTAAAATACTTAGTTCTTATTTTCTAGCAGAATTTAGCTGGCAAGTACTGTTTTAGATATGTGCAAACTAGCAAAACTTTGAATCTCATCTGCCAATATTTTTAGACGTTTATTCTGATGGAACTGCACCAAGCATAACAAAATTAGCAGAGTCATTTAGGCCACTAAGCTGAAACCACATTAATAGCCAGTGGCCTTCCACTTTATCATATGAGCAACTATGTGTGGATTGGTTGTTTTAATGACATGGTGTTACTTTTCTTGCCTTATTTTTCTGCCAGATGTTCCACCAAAGGCTACTAAAGAAACACAATTGGGCCTATTCCCCAATTACATAATGCTTTCCACTCCCCCTCTGGATATCATCAAAACTATTATGCTTATATAATTGGAAAATTATTACTATATTGTAAAATTTCATTCCCCCACTACTGAGTGCCTATTTACATAGTTCTGACTCATGCAAATACAGCATAATGGGAAGCATTTCCTAACTCGAGGAGTTTACAATTAACTGGAGAATGATATTTAACAACTTCGCTCACGCAAACAAAAGGCATAATTGGAAACGTGAGAATCACTAAGGGAGAAACGCTTCTCTCATAAGGAGAGAAGCTTAAGGAGCAAGAAAGAGAAACATGACAATAATTGATAACAAAAAGCTCAAAAGCATAAATTGTAGGTGATATCTTCATGTAAAGGGTTTGCTCTGGGCAGGAGAATGACAATCCTTCCTAAGTGGTGTCTCAAGGGTGTGTTTGCCACCGCGCAGGACTTAATGTGCCCCCTTTTCTCTTTACATTCATCTGAAGGCTGTGTCAATGGCGGGGCAAAGAAAATGCAGACCCTCTCAAGTCCCACGACAGCTTCAGGCTAAGGGGCACATCCAAGCACAGAGTCCCCCAAAATACAGGCGCGATTCTGTTCTTCTTCATTTGATTTAAATGCAGTGAAGGAAGTATTTCTCAGAGATAAATAAGCAGCTAGAAGTGCCAGGTGAGTTTTCCTGTGGGCCGGGAGCGTGTACCAGCTGGAGGAGGCTGACGTCTGGATGGGATCCGATTCCACTTGATTCTCTCACCTCTGCCTACATACATTCTCGCCAATTCCCCCTCCATCCAATCTTCCACCTCCACTCAAAGTATTCAGGGAAGCCTTGCTCTCTTGCTCCTCATTCTGTTGATAAATAGGGGAGGGAATTAAAGCACAGCGGGAGTTGGAGAGCAATCTGTGTAGCCAAAGTTCCTTACAAGGAGCAGAAGGGAGAGAGAGATGGGCTCCAACAGATTGTAGAGAGAAGGAGCCTCACAGGACAGATACACGGAAAATGGAACAGCAGATGCTCATTTATTCATGCTACACTCACTTCTTTGTGTGACCCTGACAATGGGCTTCCAGCTGTGTAATTTCCACTCAAGAAACACAAACGTGGGTAATGCGCAGGGGCTCAGTGCTGCTCAGCGGACTTAGAGAGAGAGAGAGAGAGAGTGGTTACTGTGTAGCGCTTCAACAATCCTCTCCAATACATAGCTCCTAACTTTCTAGGAGACAGTGTGGAGATTTTCATAGTAGAGCAACTCAAGAAATGAATTCCATTCCTACTATAGGACATTTCTGTAGACTCTCACACTGTCATTACTTAAAGTAATTGAAAGGGCATTATTTCTTAGGCAATTCAATTCCCCCAAATATCTTAATACATCATTTTTTAAGTATGTGGACATACAATTGTATGCATGTATAGGATTTCTTCATGCTTTCTGTTCATCAGAAAAATAATTGCCTATTATTTCTATAACTAAAGTTAAATTGCTAGAGAACCAGTGCTTAATAAATGCTGACTGTGATTTAGAGGCTGAGGAACACTTGCATGAGACACAGAGAATAAGCATCCGTTGCTCTGTAGTTCCCAGGCAAGCTTGGTGTGTCTGGCGTCATTAAATGCTTTCTCTGAGTATCACCAGTTGGAATATTGTGAAGATCCTGTTTCTTCTGTTCTGATATTGAAGGAAAAATGGGAGGACGCAAAGGAACAGTAATCTTCCTAAGGACAACATTCAAAGCTAGTTGCTTTCACATTTAAATTATAGAATAATAGATGGAGCGTGCTGCAACGTTATTTTCTGTAACTACCTATTATACAAACATCCAGGTGGCCCCTACTTGTGCCCAGGTTCTGTGTGGAAGTGGCAAAGGAGTGATTCACTCTCCTTAGGTTATGAAATATTCAAGAACTTCAACATAGTATCCCAGGGGTTGAGGCAAGTGTAAGAGATGAAATTAGAAGCCTCCAAAACTGGTCAAATAATTTAAAACACCCCCTTAACTTCGAAAATAATGGAAAGTGAACTTTAGGGAATTACTACCCATTATACTGACAGCAACTGTAATGTGATGAAAAACACAAAAATATGAAAAGATGCTATCTTTGTTATCAGTTAAGTGAAATTTTGTCAATAGAAAAGTTTGATACATATTACAGACTGCAGACCAGCCCACAAAAGGAGTTTCAATGTAACATTTTTTCATGTATACACTTGCCTTGTTATGCTTATTTTTATGTAAGGATACCTATGGGCTAAATATTCAGATCTAGTCAGAAAAAAGTTGTGCGAACCCAGTGCAGTTTGAATTTGCTTTCTCCAGTATTTTTGAGTGGTGACAGAATTCCTTAATTAGAATTAGACATTTCAATTAAAATTAAATTTAATGTTAGAATTAAAATTTATAAAATTTAATTAGAAATTTTAAATTTTATTAGTCCAACTTATTTATTTCCTTTATAGGTTATATTTTCACATCATATGTAACAAATGGTATGATACTTTATCCTAGTATTAGAAACTTTAAAAAATATATTTCCCTGCTTCTAATGTCATATCAATTATTGCTATACTCTCTTTTAAGTAAATGCTTGTAAAGGAAAAAAGGTAATAAAAGAAAACAAGAGCCAAGAAAAACAATGCCATAGAATTGTCCTGCTACAATGTTATATATGGTTTGATTTCTAAATTTCTGTGTAAAAAATGTGTAATTTTTTTCACATTTTATAGGGAATATATATATATATATATATATATATATATATTATTGAGAAAGAAGTAGCAATGGGACAGTTTCAAAACAGGTTAGTAGGACAGTTACAATGATTAATTGCATAATGTTGTCTTTGTAGTAGTTATTCATGGTATATGAACATGATATCTTGTCTAAATTCTACTAGTTCAAAACTTTCTTCTCATGGAACTAAGAAAAAGTAGCTATATATCTATGCATATATATTATATATTATATATTATATATTATATATATATTCACTACAAAATGGACCTTCATTTACATTCTATAGGAATTTAAAGTATAGCGTATCCATGGTTGTCAGAAAATAGCAGTTCCATGTTACGTCTAAGGTGTTTGATATTCAGACAGATAGTGATGCTAAGCTCAGTTGCCTCTGTTACAGGATAATAATATCATTAAGCTTCTCTTCTGGAGGGTTAACAACTAAATTTTGTAGGCCAAAAAGTAGAGAAAAAGAGGGGCTACAAGGATAGCCAATATTTTGGCCCTAGCCATTTAAGGTCAGGGAGAACTCAGGACAAAAGACAACCTGTGCTATGACATCTTGTAACCCAGTGGTGTCCCAAATTTTCTGTTCAAGGAGATTATGGGGACACAGAGGAAAGTGACTGATGAGGTATAGTGTGCCTAAAGAGAGGCCCTAGAGAGAAAATATCCTTTCAGGATTTCACAGAGAGCAAATGGGTCAAGCAATGGCCGTGACTCATCCAGATGGCTGACACTGACAAAAGACCTACAAGGTGCTGTACAGGGTTTCTGGGTAAAACCTGGTGGGATTTAACTGACCTTGTCAGGTACAAAAGTTACATTTTTACTTGCATACCTTTTGCTTTAACTTGGTCTTAACCATCCAGCAGAAAAGTATAGCCACAAGGTATATAAAGTAATGCCATATATAAATATACTGAGTTGTAAAAGGCACAAGTCAACAACTTCAGACAATTCCCAGGTCTGCTGATAACCCACTGCTATTATGGACTACTGGACTATATTGGGTTATTTTGCTGAATTCAAATGCCTACAATATTTGAACTGGCATCAAATTTGGAAAGGTTCTTTAAAGCCTTCTCCAAGTACAGCTTCTCTAATAACAATGGAACACCCACCTCTGACAAAACAAAGGAAAAGGGGGAATAGAAATGAAGGACCATCTTATAGTAAAAAATATATAGATATATATGGAATAGGATAGATATATAGCTACCTTTTATTAGTTCAGTGTGAAGAAAGATCCGAACTAATATTGTTTAGAAAATATATCATGTCTGCATCTTGTCCTCTGAATAATTACTACTAAGACAAAAATATTCAATGTATTAATTATTGTAACTGTCCTACTAACCTATTTTGAAACTGTTTCATTGCT
>NDGN011455418.1:0-11328 GCA_002564285.1 Tympanoctomys barrerae
AGCATCTGAGATTGCCTGGCAAAAATCAGATGAAATTATTAGCAAGGAATAGGAACACACACTTTATTAGAAGACAGGTCTTCAGGACATGAAACCCATGCAAAGAAAGCAATGGTGAAGGTACAGTCCAGCCATGCAATAAACACACTCCTCCCTTGCCCTCCCCCGAGTGGATGGCAACATACGTTTAACAGCATCTTGGGAAAGAGGTTCCCCAGTAGTCTTGAGTAGACTTTGGGACACTATGGAGAAAATAAAAGAACATAACTAAAAAGAAAAACAAAAACATGGGAATGATGGCTGAAACTCAGGGTTCTACTGGCCCCAAACAAAATGAAGAAAAATATCAATGAATTACAAACAAAACATACACAGGGAATGAAAGTATATACATAAACAAACATTAAAATCTATTTTTACCAGAGACCAACATCCGAGCACACAGGAGGACAATATAGTTTGGACTGGAAATCCAAGTAACCTCTTGGAGGGCTTCTCGCTACTGTTCTCCTTCCTTACGGGCAAGCCTTACCCAGTCCCTTCCCTTCCTTTCTCACAGTAGTTCTGTTCCTTTCACCCTCACACAAAGCAGCTTCTGGCTCCTGATTCAGAGATTTGAGGAGAACTTCACTCTCCACTTATATTTGTCTGCTCGAGAACCTCCAGCCCCTTTCTTTCTGCTTAATTCCTAAAGGACTGAACTTAGGGCCTGAAGCAAGCTAGGTCAACAAAAGTACACTACCACTGAGCTACATCTTTAGCCCTACCTTTGCTCTCCCCCACACCCTGCTCTCTTTTTTTAATGTATTTGGTACAGGGTCTCTCTACGAAGCTCAGATTCATTGTTACCCTCCTGTTTCAGCCTCCCCAGCTCTGGGATTACAGGTATATACCACCATGCCTAGTCACGATGGCCGGCTCAGCACACCTAGGGACGGAGCCAGTGGGGCATGCGGTGCCCTGGTCCCTGTGCTTGCCTAAGCAGGTGCTTAGTCCACTGAGCTATCTCACCGGCTCTGCTTTTTTCAAATATTATTCTGTAACCCACTCAAAGTAAGAGTGCCTGAAGTACACACTGGATTTCTGTTTGGAGTGTCTGCCTTTTGCAAAAGTCTGTAAAATGTGTGCCTGTTGGGGCATCTCTAATCAACCTGTGGTTACTACCACTTGCTTCTGGCTCAAGCTCACCACACAGAAAGGGTGTTGGGGAGACCCACCAGGGGGCAACTCGGGGATAAAGTTCTAGCTCTTAAGGAAATTCTTCATTGCTAGTAATTTAAGCATTTCTCCTTATTATATGTATAATATGTATCTGACAAAATCTCACCTAGCAGCTAAACCAGTTAGCATCACTGGAACAAAAAAAAAATTCTTTGTTCCAAGAGAGTCAGCCAACAGAATCCCCCATTGTGTTCCAAATTACCTGACCTAATTAACTTCTTTGTTTGAAACTGAAGCAGGAGTCCTCTGAGCTAGAGGCTGCAATCACCCAATCAAGAGCCAAGAAAAGAATGCTTGGGTTACCCACTTGGACACTTGCTCCACACAGACCTGCGGCGGTGATCTGCGGCAGAGGGGGCAGGAGGGCCACAGGAACTTTCCTCTAGATCCCACTTACATAAGGGCTGCTTCACAAGGGAAGGTCTTAATGATGTAGGTCCTTTTGTTGTTTTGCTTAATCCTATGATCCAATAATTTATAGAACCCCAGAAATCTCAGGCAGGAAATGGTGCCTGCTGCCCTTGCAGTACACAAAGAAAGGAGACAAATTTCTCAAAGTAACAAGAACAGAAGTCTCATGCAACTGAAAATTAATTTTCCAGGAAAAGTTTAATCCTACATATTTAAGCCATTGTAATTTCATGTATCTATCCACCTGGATTATGAAAAGCTAAACATTCAAGATAAAGGCTTTGAAAATTACATTGCCTGAGCCTTATGTCACTGATGTCATGCAACATTAAGAGTGACCTTCTATTTCCAGAAGAAATGAAAACTTGATCCTGCAAATGCCCATGTGCTAGGCGCAGGGCAACAGGGCAGTTCTGCCCTCTGGCACTTGAGATGCATACACTCAATTCAGTCACATTCCAGTCCCACCACAATAAAAGCCACATGTCAGGAAATGACAGTATTCATTCCAGCAGTACACCTTGCCAAGGCAAGTGAAGCCTCATTAGCTGGGCTTCAAGAAGTAAACTGTCTTCTCACACCCAGTGCACATGCATGAACATGAACACACATGTACACAGACAAACAAGTAAGTATGCATTTGCAGAAACAGCTTCAGAAGACAAACAGCCACCCCAGCTCTGTTTAAAGAGAAGCACTCAACAGTCCCTACAGACTGCAGGGGGACTCTATCACAGCTAGGGAAAGAACACATCCAGGCCATGCTTTATTAGAGAAAGACGGAGAGAGGTGCTCATGACTGAACATACTGTGGAAACTTGGGCAATTAGGAAAGTTGACAGTAATGCGGTTAGTGGTAGCAACAGGCTCATTCTCATGAACCAAGAAAATCAATCTGTTACAAAGAGCAGAGTCAGTGGCGAGAGAGGCGAAAGGTGGCCAGGCTGGAGAAGGGGTCCACTTACTGACGCTGCCACACACCGCCATGCAGTATTCTTCTGTGTCAAAGTTGTTCCTGTTGCCTCCACATCCGCCGTAAAAGAACGGGGCGCACTTCCCTTCAGTGACATCAAAGTACCAGCGGGAGATCATTGCTCGGCATGGCCCCGTCTCGGCTTGTTCAGAGCACACCTCTAATCAGAGGAGATGTGGGGAACCACATTTAGCATGAAAAGGCACTGTCTTGCTGTTCCCGTACACACGCTTACTTGTCCTATGCATTCATCCTCCCGGGGTCACCTGGCCTGGGTTCACTGGCAGCATGTACTGTTTGCTGAGGACTTGACTCATCCACCAGAACTTCCGAAAAGCAGGGCATTCTCATCGGGCTGAGTGTGTGGGGCTCAGCAATAACCAAAGGACTTTGGCTAAAGGGGCAAAGATCTATGAGCTGCTTTCTGATGAATTTTAAGTGCTGGAAAGTTTCTGAACATTAAAACAATTCTCTTCTACAAAAAAGTACACTCAAAAAGGGTCAAGTCAACTTTGATGTAAAACGATCATTTTGGCTATGATACAAACACTTACACTCTCAAAAGTATCTGTCCATTTCCTTAATAAACAATTGCCTTGACTTGGGTATAAAACTAATCACACATATTTTGAATCTTCTCCAGTTTTTGGAGAGTTTTACCAATGATTACATTTGAAAAGATATACAATGTCTGTCTAGCAGTATGATTTGCAGTCCACTATATTAACCAAACATAAGACAATTTTTAATCTCAACTTGGATAATAATGTTCTGAATAATGAAATGTAGCCAACCACTCCAATTTGTTCATATACACCATGTACTGTCTTATGTTAAGACATCTTACCTGTCCCAATGCCTTGCCATGCTCCCCAAGATCACTTTCACAATCCCTGATTGACTGAAAGTACAATAAACCCTTCAGTGCTTAGAAAGTTAATCATGATAAGTAATTTAACTTAGTTACTGGATACAGAATCTCGCTATGCAGTTTGGACTCATAGTGATCTTCCTGTCTCAGCCTCCCCAGTACTGGGATTACAGTCATGTACCACCATGCCCAGGTTCTGGGGCTGGCACAGCACACAATACCAAGGATGGAACTTGGGTCTTTGTGCTTGCCAGGCAGGACTTAGACCACTGAGCTATCTTCATAGCCCCTAGAACTCTAAACATATCTCATTTTTGCTTGAAGTGAAACAGCCCCACTTTTTTCTCTCTGAGTTTGGGCCCTGCCCTTAGTGGCTGATGCCACTGAGCACACGAACACATTTGCTTTCTAGTCTTGGTTTTGCTAACCCAGCATCGGAAACATGTCTTTCTAAGAGAGAAAGGCCACTTAGATACTAAAGCTTCCAAGTGAAGAATACTCCGTATGCTGGTGATCCCATCAACCAGAGTCAAAGACCACAAAGTCAAAGGAAAAGCAACTGGCATTTTACTCTCCTATATGTGCTGTTTTTTGAATAGATGCAATGAAGTGATGGCAAAACTGGAAGTTGCCACCATTGTGATGATGGGACAAAGACAATTAGCCTCGAGCCCAGGTGGGCCTGAGATATTTCGCAGAAAGTGTGTCACATGCAACAGACACATACAGGATGTTCCGGGTGTTGCTGATGGTTTTTAGATGGAAGTATCTGGCTCCAGGGCCATCAAGCTTCGTGGTCACCTCATTAGGGGTAGGTGCCGCGAAAGCCGGGCTCTCCAAGCTGGGCTTTGTACACAGAACCCTGCTGCAGTGTGAACATCAACTGACTTGTTGATTCCAGGGTCTCATGCACTTTTCAGATCCACTCATCTTCTCTCAGCACAGCATTTGCATTCTCATTAATGAAGGGTAAGCTCCTGACAGAGAACTTTCTGGGCCGCAGAGCTAAAAGCCACTTGGGGGTTCTGCCAGCCACAGCCAGAGGTGGTCTCCACCTCTAGAACTGATCTTCTCTCTCACAGGTAGGGAATGCTTCCAGGACTCTTCCTTCTTTGTATCTCCTTTATGAATCTGTATATATTTGTGTCAAATACTCAGTTTTGTTTCTAAGATGTGCTACTACTTGTCAACTTTTCTATGGGCTGCATTAACTCCTACGACTAGGAGACCATGGCAGTGTGGCTGGAGCTGCCACTGGAGTTATAAGGTAATACGACTGTAGATGTTCATTGAAGCATAGAATTCCCAAGGCACAGCCACAAGTCACGGGGGCACTGACAGCAAGCCTCAGCTCTCTGCGCTGGTCTTCTCTCTTAGCAATAGACTGACCGCATGTCTTTTGGTACCTGCCTGCCGTGGTTCAACAGTACTCATCACAGCTCCGCAGGTATAATAAATGCATCTCTATGAATGTTCTCATATACAAAATAATAGTGGTAGAACTTTGGGTTAGTGCAAGTTAAGCAGCAGGATAAAAAAATAATGAAAGAAGGAAACTCATCTTAGGAATTTGTCCTTATGTGACCCAGAACAGTTGAGTCCTTCTGATAAGGCAAAATCTCCAGCTCAGATCCCAATCCAAATGGCACCGCAATGCTTACTATGTTCTTACATTACTAGTGAAATGTATGGTCCACTCATTTTTATTTTTCTTCTAATTCTAGAATGGCTATAAAATTCTCTGTTACAGGCCAAAGGAGTCTAATCAATGAGGACAAACTGGAGCTGGGGAGATGGCTCAGTGGAATAAGCGCTTCCCTGGCAAGCGCGAAGGCCTGAGTTCAATCCCCAGTTCCACCAAAATAAATAAACAAATAAACAAACAAATAAAGAAATAAAGACAAACACTCAGAACTGGAGGAATAGTGCTAAAATGTGCCTCTGTTCCTTCTAAATCTCTAAAGACACAAGCTTCCCATCGAACTAGAGAGACTTAGAGATAGAAGTACACATTGATATGGTAAAAAAATTATGTAGCATAATCTTCTCCACATTTTCCAATAGTTGCTTATTTAACCTTCATATACAGCAAAAACAAATCATCTTCCTCTGTTTAAAAATTCCTTATCTTGTGCTTCTTCTCTAATTGTAAAGTAGAGAAAGGAAGGGCCTGTGTAAAAACACAAATAGTTTGTCTTTGTAATAAATTACTTGCTTAATCTAGCAGAAATAAAACAAAAGCAAGACGTAAGTACTGAAATTCACAATCTTCAATATTGAGTTACTCAATATCTTTAATATTTCAAATAAATTTTGATTTATCATTAATCATGCAACTATTTATAATGAAAAGAGCTGAGCTCAATGCAATTTAAATAACTTTACCTTTATCATTGCAATTTTTTTTTTTTTTTGGCAGTACTGGGGATCAAACTTGGGACCTTGTGCTTGTGAGGAAGACACGTATGCTGTTAAGCTATCTCCCTGGCCCCACTATAAGTTAGCGATGCAATATGCTGACACTTCTTGGACAGACTTCAGTTATCAAAATCAAACTTGAATTCTGTTGGAGCTTAGATGTATGAAACTGGTGTTGGAGTTTTACAGATGAAAAATATTAAAAATCAACACACAAGAAAACTTATTATTCTTATAGAATGTGTTTTTCCCAATAGTTTTTTGTCAAGAGCTTGCACATATAAGCAAGTAGTCATCAAAAAACATGATTAGGAAGTTTATCAGGACAGTAAATGATCAAATATTATCTAGGCATGACACATTACTAAGCAATCATCTAAAATTAGGCAAGTAAGCTTGACCTGAAATCTTATGACAAAATCTACTTAAGCTCCAAATATAAGATGAAATAACTTCCAGTGATACAAACAACTGTGTATGACAATGAAACCGCTGACTTAGTAGAAGGAGGTGGATATTAATTTGTCATGAGAGTGTTCAGAAGGTTTCTGCAGTTGGCTGGTCCTTTTACTAAAATGTGTTAATTCTCTAAAGCTTCCCAATACATCTGTCATTCTAAATATACCTCACCTACCGCTGCTGACAGATCTCCCTGCTGAGGGCTATTTAGCAAATGCCACCCAAAGGAGATTTACTTGTAGAGTTTTAAACTCATCAGTACTCCTGTGTTGGATTGTTAGCTGAATTCCTAACAGGTAACACCATGATCTTTCCTTGGTCTTCGTTTCCTGTTTCTTATGAGAATAATCTTGATCTTGGCAGAGTGCCATGGTTAGGCTAGAGTACTAACAAGCTTTAAACTAGGAATTTGACATCAGATCTTATGTTGGAAAGTAAAGGGAAATTATTTTTCTTATTGAATGAAAAGTAGGGCTACATGTAAAACTTGGCTTTTTCCAGAAAAAAACGAAACACGTGAGTCATCGCATTTGCCAAGTTTCCAGACTCCCACCATCGACAATACACAGATCAGGAAGAAATACAACTCCCTTTGTTTGAAGAGGATTTGATTGTCTTGTAGACAATATAAAAGAATGGACAAGTCCTAGAACTAATAAGCGATAACAGCAAGGATAGCATATAAGGATAGCATACAAGGATAGCATAACAGCAAGGATAGCCTGCAAGGATAACATATAAAAATCACTTGTTTTCCTGTATACTGACAATGAGCAAGTGGAATTTGAAATTAAAAACACTCTACCCTTTATGTCAGCATTTCCCAAAATTCAATACTTAGATTTAATCCTAACAAAATGTACATCAGATTTATGAGGTAAACTACTACCAAATTCTAATTTAAAAAAATCAAAGAACTAAATAAATCAAAGAAGAGCTAAAAGAGACAGCTCCTCAATGCCATAATAGCTATGAGCCATGATCACTAGCTTTCACAAGCTGTCCACAAGGCTCTCCACGACAAGCAAATCCTTGATTTCCTCTGATGAGAGGCAAGAGGGACACAGGTAAAACTAGTAGCAAGTGTCAGTTAGGGAGGCTGTAAAAGTTGTTCAATATTCTTAGTCTGGAGGTTAGAACTTAAAAAAGAAAAAACCTCAGTGAGTAGAGAAATTAAAGAGTTTTCTTGCACTTACTGACATTGCTAATGCACTAACAACATCATCAAAGATGAGCAAGGTTTCCTTTTTATTTTCTTATTCCTGGTCTCACTGCCTTAAATCTGCCCAAGACAGAGGACAGGAGACACTACTAGAGGTACTTCCTCACAGTAAAGACCATGACACCAGCAATTCCTTGGCCTCAATAACTTAAGAATTTCTGTTTAGCAAACTCTTTTGAGTGATTTGAATGGGTGAGAAACACTATGATCAATGACATCATTTAAATGCAGGTAAAAGGTTGAAATCAGACATACAAGATTCAGTTATGCTCCAAAGGGACCAGGGGCAAGATTTAGTAAGAGTTGTATAGGATCTGACTTTATTATAATAAGTTTGTACGTATTTGGGAAAAGAGATATAATATAAGTGAGTAGTGTTAATATTCAAATATATATCTGAAAACCCCAATTTTAACAATATCTATTCATATTTATTTTACTCTGAAATTCTGTTTCATCTGAAGCTACAATAATTAAAACATCTATAATTCTGCCTCAAATCTAATAACAAAGCAATAATTTTCTTAGTCATATTTAAGTCAACGAAAGCACCCAAATTCTCAAAAACCTTAAGTGGTATCATTCCCGTAACATTTGAGAATCTTAGAAGTATCATAGCTTTTGCTTTTACTTAAATAATGAAAACAAAACCACTGGCCTTAGAATGTACTTCCTTACGTTACTTTTCTACAAAGAAAAGACTAGTTAGTGTTTCTGTTCTTGAAGAAAAAAACAAAAGACACTTTTAGATATGAGTCCGACACTGCAAATATGGTCCTATTGTTTTATGGCTTTTTTTTTTTTTTTTGAGAGGAGCCTGAACAGATCTACCTGTCTAGGTCAACTGGGCCCCTTGTTGTATTCTCAGGAGAAACGAGCTGGCAGGTAGAAGCAGAGACCAGTAGGGTCCCTGATCATAACACAGAGGTGAAACACTATCTGCTCTTTTCTAACAACTGACTAGTATGGGGAAGATAAAAGCCCAAACTAGGAAGACAGTCTCTTACACATTTCACTACCTCCATTGCAAATGTAAAGAAGCCATATTTTAAATTATCATTTTATGGAATTTTCTGTCTCTAAATATAAGCAATTAGATCGCATTATTCATCTTAACTAATACTGTACTGTTTACCTTACCAAGAATGTATTCATCATATTTACTTTGGCATTTTTATTTTATTTATTTTTGCCTAGTAAAGCAGTTTCATTAGCTACCTACTACATGGACATCCATGAGGCAGGAGTTACTGCTGACATTAAGATGAGCTGTGGTACAGTGGCAGTGTTTTTCTGTTCATATATTTAAAGCTAGGCCTCATGATAGTTCTCAACACCACCTCTCCTTGTAATAAGAGATTTCATTCCCATTCCCTCTCAGAGAACATTCTGGCTTGTCAGAACAGTGTGGGCAAAAGCAAAGGATGCTGCCTAACACCCTACGAGGTATAGAGAGTGCCCCCAAAACAAAGAATTACTAGGTCTCAAATAGCAGTAGAATTGAGGTTTCGAAACTCTGCCATAGCCCAAACCAACACCAGAAGGATTTTAGCTACATTTTCTCATTTTGCTCACCAAGCGTACTATGCAGTACTCACCAATATCTCAGAAATCCTGGATAACAAATGTTAGTAAATTTCTAGAAGGAAAAGAACCATGAGAACTCACCAAGAACTTTCTGTGCTTAGACCATGAAACCTAAAGGACTTAAGGTCATGTGCAAATAACAGGAAATTTCTGCCCAGTGTCTACTATACTTTCATACTCTGTTTCAGAACTGATATCCAACAAGAGCACACATAAGTTAAAAAAAGAGACACTCCCACCCTCATTAACACCTGAACAGTCTCACCATTAGAAAGTAAAGACAGTAATATAACACACCCATGACAATTCTTCCTCCTTAAAGCTCCTGTCTTTACAATGTAGTCTCTGAATTTTTAAAGATTTGGCTAATGCCTTGAAGGTGGAGATTTCTTGCACATTATTTTCACATGAGTTCCATCCATTCTTGCCTTCCTTAGGCGTTCCCTCTTCACGGAATCACAAAAGCTCAGACAGAGTGGCAGAGGTAGCTGGAAACCAGGTACCTTTCAAACTTTCACAAAGCCAAATAGTTTAATGGAAACACATGCAGGTGCTTTGGGTCTAAGCCTCTTTGTTTAAAAAAACTTCCAGGTATCTTTCCAGAAGGAATCTAAAGATTTCCATTATCCTCCCCTCTCACCCTCCCCCGTCCCGACCTGCCGCTTGTTACCTGCAAAAAGAATCAGAAGCAATATTCTGTTGCTAAAAGGAATGCCCATAAAAACATATGTCCATATGTTTAAATGGATCATTCTCTAATTTGCTGTAATTTGTTTTGAATTTTTTTCTTCAGTTCCAATTCTTGAGTAGATACATATAATTTTTATGTCTGTGGAATTTACATATTTTTTGCAAAAATAAAAATAACTACTTAGAGGAAAACAGTAAAATGCTAGTATTCTTTTAAAATCTGGTTTTGGGCCCTTGGCTGAAATAGGATAAAATTCTTTATTTTGAATAAGTTTAGGTATAATTGTATTAAAATACTGTTGATTATTTTTATTATTTTAGCAGCCAACTAAAGAACTTTGACATAAAAACAGCCTATAGAAATGGCAACTGAAAAATAGCCAAGCACTACCAGCAACATAAAACCACCAGCAACACCAAGCTAAAAAGCAATTTGCAGGCTGGGGAGATAGCTCAGCAGTCTAAGCACCTGCCTGGCAAGCCCAAGGACCTGGCTTCAACCCCCGATAGCACATGCCATCCCGGCCCCAGGCACTGGGTGCCAAGCCAGCGACCAAAACTGAGTGTGGTGGTGCACACCTGTAATCCCAGTGCTGGGAAGACTGAGACAGGAGGGTCACTACGAGGCTGAGCTGCATAATGAGACTTTGTACCACATAAATTATATAATTTTTAAAAAGCAATTTACTACAGAAAAGTGCAGATCTTGAGGAATAGATCAAACCCCTGTATTCTAAACATTACAACAGGCAAATTATATCCTAATAAACTTTGTAGCTCAGGGAAAAGATTCTGGGTTCAATTCACAGTACCACAGAGAACAAGAAGAAGAGGGGGAGGCTCTGCGTGTGTGTACTCTGCATCTCTGTTATGTGGCTTGGCTCTTCGGTCCCATGTTTTAGGCAACCTAATTATCAGAGTGAGCTTTCTATATCAGGAACATTAAATGACAGAACAACAAAGTGTTTCTCTCTGCCTCTAGCAAAATATGTATTAAATACGGGCTGCCTGCCATAGGGCACAAAACAATGGGCTTCCATCTGTCCTATCTATGGTCAGTGCTGGCACCAGTTCTCTTGACAGTAAAGAGAATGCTTTGCTCTGGCACAGGAATATGAGTGTATTCTATTTGACTTAGTTGAAATATGGAGTCAAAATATGGAGGTACCAGTCTGAGGTCAGCTCTCAAAAGAGGGATACTATTCTTTCTCCTTTTCCCAAATACTCCTGGGGGGGATGACAAATTACTACTGAAGCCTCCACCACACCTTTACACTAAGTCAAGCTCACAGTTTACCCTTTAATTTGTGAAAGTTTTGGAGTTTGATCCCCGATGTGCTCTGCTGGCCCTGACCCCATGGCCCACTGCGATGGGGATTGAGACTGAGTGTGGTGGCGTGCACCTATAATCCCGCACTTGGGAGGCTGAAAACAAGAGGATCACTATGAATCTGATCTGTGTAGTGAGACCCTATA
>NDGN011455427.1:0-10486 GCA_002564285.1 Tympanoctomys barrerae
CTGTTTACAGCCTCCCAAGAGCTGGGATTACAGGTGCGCACCACCACGCCCAGTCTCAATCACCATCTCACCGTGCCCCGGGGTCAGGCCTGCTGGCAGGCCCAGGGACTGAACCCCTGGCCCCTGTGCCTGCTGACAGGTGCTTTAATCTGCTGAGCTATTTGGTTGGCCCTTTATATTTTATAGATGTGCCAGCTCAAAAATTACATACTGTTCATAGAGTTTGGTTCATATATTTTCTCTTACTTTTACAAGTATTATTTTTCCACTTTTAAAAGTTCTTGGACTGGCCAGATAGCTCAGTGGATTAAAGAGCCTGCTCAGGCAGATTGAGGGACAGGGGTTTGGTCCCCTTTGTGCTGTGCTGGCCCCGCCCCTAGGGCATGCTGAGATGGTGATTGAAATGGTGTGGTGGTGCGTGCCTGTAATCTCAGTGCTTGGGAGGCTGAAAACAGGAGGATCACTAGGAGTATGATCTACATAGTGAGACCCTGTAGACCCTGTACTAAATACAATAAATAAATAAAAATAAATAAATAAATATTCTTTGTTTATTTCAATTTTTAAATGTTAAATAAAAGAAAAATAAACAATTAAAACTATGGTAGAAAATTTCAAAATAAGTTTGTAGGAGAGTAACAATGGTTAGTACATTATGTATTGCTATCTTCAAAGTGGTTTTTAATATTGTAAGATATAGGCATGAAAAATTTATTGAGCAACGTAGGCATAAACCTTTCCTTTCAATTAATTAATAGCAATTAATTTTCCTTTCAATTAATTAATAGCAAACTACTAATATATATTATATATAATATTGTATATATGCTTATTATTTATTTATTTATTTGGTACAGGGTCTCGCTACACAGATTTGTAGTGATCCTCCTGTCTCTGCCACCCTCATGTTGGGATTATAGGTGTGCATCACCACCAGCTCAGTGCAGGCCTTACTGGGGATTAAACCTGCGTCCTTGCTCTTGCCAGATAGGTGCTTAGACTACCCAGATATCTCCCCAGCCCAGTAGGATAACTATCTTAACTATCATATGTATTTTTTTCTTTTTTCCTTTCCTTCTTTTCTCCTTTCCACATTCCATATTGTCTTTTTGATTAGTTTTTTTTTCCATTTCACAATATCTATTAAACATTTTGAATCTTATTTACTTTTTCAGTTTCTTACACTAGGGAGACAATATGACATTTATTTCACTTATGAGTATGGTCTCAAGTTGCATCCATTTCCCTACAAATGCCTCGAGTTTAGTCTTCATTATAGCTAAGTAATATTTCATTGTACAAAGTTACAATATGGTTTTTACTCATTTCTTGGTTGATGGGCTTCTGGTTTGTTTCCAAGATTAAACTAATTAAATATTTCTTTGTGTATTGTTCAAACAAGATTAAATAGTCATCAATTTTCTCATGCAATATAAAAGACTCAATATAAGATATTTAACTCCAGTTTACATCTAAGACATTTATTAAACTTTTTCAGGAATATTCAGAAAATACTAGGAAATATAAATAAGATGTTTTTATCCCTACTACTATTTTTTTCTGAAAAAGGATTTGATGGTGTTAGGGCTGGCCAGTTAGCTCAGCAGATTAAAGCTCCTGCATACGGAGGCAGGGATGGGGCTCCATCCCAGGTGTGCCGGTGCAGGCCCTACCCCCAGGGTGCATTGAGAGGGGGATTAAGATTGGGCCTGGTGGCGTACACCTGTATTCCCAGTGCTTGGGAGGCTGAAAACAGGAGGATCATTATGAGTCCAATTTGTGTAAGGAGACCCTGTAGACCCTGTACTAAATACATTAAAAAAAATTGATGGTGCTGTATGTGATCATGGATCATTAATCATAGAAATATCAGTTAACAGCAGGCCATAAAAGACATTCAAATAGACATGATCTTTAATCTTCTGAGGATTGAGGCTGAAAGCAAAGCCAAAGGATAGCCTGGTTGAAAATTTTCTCGATGCCAAGTTCCTGCACTTCTCTGCATTACAATTTATTGATAAAACAAAACACTAGTGAAGAATGTATTTAGAGTGGGCTGTGATCAGAAATATTTGATTATTTTAACTAAGAATTAAAACATGCATTGTGAATCTTTATAAAATTGAGCCTCTGGCCACGGCCAAAATAATGAAGGATTTCCACAGACAGGTATACCAGGCTGCCTAGCACAAAGGCTACTTCATATTTACCAGGTTTAATGATCATGAAATGTGATGGAACAGAGTAATGTCCAAGAGAAATAAAAAGGGAATGAGATTTCCTGTGCACTAGGCTTTAATCCAATATTGGAGAGCTAGAAAGAGAGTAGGTATGTACTGCTAGTCCTAATAAAAGAAAACAAGCAGGTTTAATGGTCTTTTACTAAGAGAAAAATCATTCGCCTGATCAATGTTCTCCAATCAGGTGCAAGGGAATGCGTTCATTTGTTCTGTCAATAAAACCACATCTGGAATGGGAGCTGCTTGGGAACTTCTATCAGAATATTGCATTTTACTTTATAAGAAAGGAAGGCTATCTGTCTTCTTTCTGGGTAAAGGTGGGTAAGCTAAGTGGGAGTGACCTAATAGAAGTAACCACCCTAAGCACTACAAATTCTTGATGGTGATCTTAATCCTAGATACCTCTCCAGTAATGCAGTATTTTCAGCCCACTCTCCTCAAACATAGGCAACTACCAGGGATTTTGCTTGGCCTTTCAAACCTAATAGCCTTCACTCTGCAGGTTAAAAAAATAAGTGTTGGGCCAGTGGTTTAGTGTTTCATTGAAAGTATTTATTCAGAAATGAGAAATATTTATGGATTAGGGTTAAAGGCCCATTTAGATCACTGAGAAATATAACCAAGCCCCAGCTGCATTGATCAGTTTACTTCTGTGTATCCTCATTCTGATTGGTAACCTACACAGACATTTTAGACCTCTTAGAATTATTTCACTCAAAAACATTGCCAAATAATCACTCAAAGTCTAATTTTTTTGTCTTTTTCTAAGTTCAATCGCCATGTTGAATGGTGTCATGTCCCTTCTGGACATATTAGAGGGAAGATTTGTAGTATATTTCATGGTAATCTAACAGATTCCTTCCTTAGAATGTATCCAGTTTTCTCTTCAGTCAAAAGGCTTTGAAATTGTGAACTGTGTCAAGACTTGGAGCTGGGGAGATAGCTCAGTAGAATAAGTACTTGCCTGACAAGCCAAAGGGCCCGATTTCAATCCCCAGTTCCACCAAAAAAAAAAAAAAAAAAAAAAAAGAAAACTTGAAATTGTCTGAGGACATATGTCAATGAACTGAGGGGCCTTTAGTCAGTCTTCTGTTTCTTAGACCTAAGCTTTTAGGTTTACAAAAGTTAAAGTTTATAAATTACTAAATAATAAATAAATTACTAACATTTTTATGTTTCTCAACCTATTCCCCACACCCACTTTGGCCTTCACAAGTGAGTGTCAACATGTGGCCCCTGCTACTCCAAGGCTCATTGTCCTCATGGAACTCAGAAAGCACTGTTTGTTGACAACTGCCTCTCTCATTGTTGATTTTAAAGAATAATTAAAGCTAAGTACTTAGAGGAGGTTGGCAAAGCTCCTCAGTTTATTTTTCATGGATGAGAATTTCTAACCATAACTAAACTCGAACATTCTAATTCTCTAATCTCTCTAACCTCTGTCTATATCATGTGGTCTAAGAATTCTACTTCTGGATATAAATACAGGTGGACAGATATTTATTTTAGCATTATTCATGATAGCCAATAATGTGCAATAATCCAAATATCTATTAATTTATTAGTATACAAACAAAATGTTGTGTATCCATACAGTGTAATATTATTCAGCAAAAGATGCAAAGCACTAATACTCACTAAAACAAGAAAGTTTCTTGATAACATACTATGTAAAAGAAGTCAGTCAAAAAGAACTATACATTATATACTTCATTTTTATGAAGTATTCAAAATAGTCAATTTTATAGAGATGCAAATCAGATTACAAGTTGCCTGATGCTGGGGTGTAAGGCAGGAAAATAGACATAGAGAGCTATAGGAGTGATAGTTAAGGGTTGACTGTATCTTTCAGGGATCATGAAAATATTTTAAAATTGATTGTGATCATTGTTGCACAGCTCTGTGAAAATACAACCAGCCACAGAAATAGATTGAAAAGTTGATGAATCATAAAGCATATGAACTCTAATTTAACAAAGCTGTTTAACAAAAAACGATGGTGCAGAAAAGAATAAAGAAACCAGACTCTCTCCAAGAGAATTTCCACCTGGGAGGCCATTATAGATTCTTAAGACAAATGGTAGACTAACTTATCATAGAGAGGAGAAAAAGCTCCTACTAATGAAAGAGCCATGTTCAAACTGGGGGTTAAATTCTCTAAAAGCATAAGAAATTTCTTACGTACCCCATTGCAGTGTTTTTAATGGTTCTACTCCTTTTGTTCAGTAGCCTGAATTTAATGTAAGAAATTGTGAAGTTTTGTTTTGCATAATCTTGACCTTGCAACACCAGAAAATCAAACTTTCTTTCGCAGAGACAAAAACATAGAAACTAAAATTGGACTTTGTCAGGAGTTAAAGTCAACTTTTACCAGTTGATTTTCCATCAACCTGGATTACCTAAAGGAGATAAGCCGAGCCCACAATCTTGATGCACCTCACTTGCACTAACGTAGTCCCTGGCAAGAGCTACTTGATCATTCAGAGCTCTTAATTCTAGCACCAATGCTTTGTAGGTGACAAAAATAATAACTTAAATTTTCTTTGCCACTGAAAGCCAGGGACTGTAAATATTCTATTTATCTGAACAGTAAGGTAATTAATGCATTTATATCCATTTACTTGAAAAAAAAATCAGATTTCCTTCACTAAGTTTTTGTTTACCTGGAGCCATTTCTTGTACCAATAATGGGATCAGTATGAATTTGAAAAGGGAATCTGAGCCATTGTTGGTATTATACGTTAAGGATTCATTATGTAGATTAGATCTTAAATAACACTGAAAAGAACATGGAAGAGAAAGCACAAAATGATGGTTGAAGAATCAGATAAATTCTTCCTTACCTATTCTTCTGAACTTTTTGGGTATGGGACATGATGGTGAGAGGAAGGAATGTAAAAAATCCAGGAATGTACAGAAACTGAAGAGGAATTACAAAAATTGAGCTTATGCAGAGGTCTGTGGAAGCTTTTGTATCTGTGTGAAAATGGCTTCTAGATCTATATCCAAATATTTTATAGTGGTTTTAGGATGACTGTTAATCAGCTGGGACAACACTTGCAGTTGACATATGGACAAAGAACATATAAGAGAAAAGGAGAAATTAGGAAATATTGTTTCAAATTAAGCCAAGTTTACTTTAGTACAATCCAGCACAGTATCAGTGTAAGTTATTGCTGACTATAGTGGTCTCTAGTGGAATGAGATTGGCAGGTCAACGAGAAAAAGAAAATGGAACAAAATATTTTTTGATTTTACTTTTAACAGTCACATTACACTATTCAGAACCATGGTTCTCTATAACAATTTTATCCTTTGATCAAATCTTGAAAATTTCAAGTGTTTTGCTTTTTCACATCTAGATGATAGTGTGCATGGTAAAATCTTAAGTAAAGAGTAATTTGTTCTGTACATACTCTGCAAGATGAGAAAAAAAATTCTAGTAAATTGTAATTTGAAAAAAAAAAAAGCCATGTCTTGCAATAGGAGTACTGTCTGATACCAAATGTCACATGACCACATCTGAGCCAATGGTTTCTCTCTTCTGCTCATCCTTCCCTCACCCTCCTTTTCTAAACCTCCTCCCTTTCACTTTCTCCCAATTTTCCCCTCCTAGCCCAAGCTGGATATTGAGCAATTTTCTCCCAACAGCAAGAGGTTATGGAGGAGATCTTGTCTTCAGAGGATGAGGAGAAAATCCTCATTCAAAGTGAGATAGCTCAGTGGCACAAGCACCTGCCTTGCAAGTGGAAGGTTCAGAGTTTGATCTCTGGTACCATAAAATAATAAATAAATAAATAAATAAATGTGCAGATAACCAAGTGAGATTAGGGAGATGTGAAAAATGTGAGAATCAGTGCAATTTTTTTAAAAGAAAGCACCACCCAAAATAAGGCTGTAGCAGTGACTTTGTTTAATAACAACACAATGTCACATTTCCATGAACTCCTCAAAAGGAGGCACAAGTGACTCTCACTTTACAGGTTCCATGTTAAAGCTTCATGAAAAGAAAAAGATTCCACTGAGCCAAAGGCAGTGATTCTATCAGTGGTGGTGAATGTTGCCCTACACAGTAGCCCTCCTCTCCCTCTCTCCATCACATCAGCCATCAAGGTTTCCAAAGGTCAGTGCAAGATAGTGTGCTTTAGATTTCTTTATATTTTGCACTTTCTTTACAGTTTTGTAATACCTTTACATGAATATTTTGGGGTTTAGAATGAATGATCTGAATTTCCATTACTTCTTATGAGGAAACTCACTTTGATCTTTGAGCACTTTGGATTACAAGTTATTCCTGAAACTAATATTCACAAACCAAAGTTTTACTGTAGTCATTAACTAGGTGAAGGACTTCACAGGTGAATTGCTAGATTGGGTTTTCAGAGCCACTCCCAGCTTTCTAGATGCATTTCCATGCAGTTTATACATACTGTCCTCATAATGGCTGCACACACTAAGAGTGAGATAATCAAGACCTGTGTGGCTAATGTACAACAAAGAAAAAGGTATGAAGTCAAGGACTGCATGACTGAGTTGGGAATTCCATAAACTGTGTAGATTAAAAGTAGAACTTCCAACAAGTAAGAACATCACAACCTTCTTATTAAAGGAAAAGTGACTGCTGCTCACTCACTGTGGAGAAGGGGAACCAGAGACATGGTTGTGTGCAGGAGAGGAGATTCATGTATTAGCCCCTCTCACTTTTTTCTTCCATGTATTATGGTCTGAATGCTTGTGTTCCCCAAAACTTGTATATTAAAACCTCCAAGGAGATTAAGAAGAAAAGCCATTGAGAAGTGGATAAATACTAAGGGAAGAGCCTGCATGAATGGGTTCATGTCCTTAGAAGAGAAATCCTGGATTGATTCCTAGATTTATATTTAAAGCTGTTATGCATGGAACCATTTTGCTTATTTCTTTCTCAGTGAGTTCATTGTAGCTGAATGGAAAAGCTATTGGGTTTGATGTTGATTTTGTACCTGAACAATTTGGTAATTTTTTTATCATATACAAAAGTCTTCTGAAAGAATGTTTAGGACCTTCTAGGTACAGAATGATTATCTTCCTCCAATGATTATCTTCCTTATTTATATTCCTTTTGTTGTCTAATTACCCAGGATAAATTTTCAATTATTAATTTGAATAGGAGGCATGAGAGTATACACATTTATCTTATTATTGATTTTAGAGGAAAGGGTCTTTGTTTTTCCCATTTAATGTAATGTCATGTATAGAATGAGTCTATAGTGTATAACTTTTTTCACACAGATGTTTGATTTTGCTATATCTAGTTTCTCCCAGGATTTTATTATGAAGAGTCACTGAATTTTATCAAGTGCTTTTTTTCCTGTATGTATTGAGATAGTATACTATTTATTTTAGATTCTGCTTATGCATGTTATGTTTCTTGATCTGCCTATGTTGAACTGTCTTTGCATCTCTGGAATGAAACCAATTTCATCATTGTGTGTGATTCTTTTAATGCATTGTTAAATAGAATCCACAAGTAGTGGATTAATGGTTTTTGTGTCTGTAATCATCAAGGATATTGTGCTATAGTTTTATTTTTGTTGTTGTGTGTCCTTACCCAGTTTTGATTTCAGAAATGTCAACTTTATCATTGAGGTGGAGCTTCACCAAAATCTATAGATTATAGGACTATCAGTTATATGCAATTTAAAGAAGAGAATTCTTTTGGCTCTCTGTTTCAGAGGCTTGTACCATCACTGGCTAATTCCAAGCTAAGAATGCTGTGGCAGAAAGGATAGCATTTCTGCACAGAAAAAAGAATGAGCCAGAGTGAAATGCTCTACAGGCAAGCTTACCTCCTTCCAAGTTATGTCCCTTCAACCAAGATCTGCCTTCTGAGAGCATACTTGGTCATGAACTCATTGCTGGGTTAATCCACTGGTGATGCTAGCAGCTAGGGAAATGATCCCTTTCTGACATTCCACTCTGAATACACGGAGCATTTTGGGTAATGTTTTTGTTTCAAATGAAATAAACTTATATCCCTAAAGTAAGTTTGGAAGCCTTCTTTCAACTTCTAGTTCACTAAATATTTCAGGAGCAGTGCTGTTAGTTCTCCTTTAAAGTTGTGATGAATTCAATTTCTAAACCAGTGACTTGGGACACTGAGGTAGGATAGTCACAATTTTGAGGCCAGCCTTGGATACATAGTGAATTCAAGGCCATCTTGAACTGCATTTGTATCAAAAAGCAAACAATGCAAGCAAACAATCAATCAATCAAACAAACAAACAAAACACCACAAAAAACTTTATTAAAATTCTATAATTTTTTCTGCTTCTGAGCTCTGTCAAAAGAGTTTTTGTGTGCTTGTTAATGAGTGGTTTAGATTTTTATTTGCATTATTTAAATTTATATAAGTAACATGTATCTCAAAATTCATCATTCTCCAATTTATTGAACTATGATTTTTTCATAATACCTGTTGAGCTTCCAGGTTTCAGTGATACCTGCTGCAATATCTCTTCTCTCTCTCTCTCTCTCTCTCTCTCTCTCTCTCTCTCTCTCTCTCTCTCTCTGATTGCATTCATTTGAGTATTTCTTTTCGTAAGTTTGGCTAAGGATTTACCATTCTGTTTGTTTAAGAATCCAATTCTTTGTTTAATCGATCCTTTCATTTTTCAGTTAGTTCTCCTTGATGAATTCTAGCTCTGATCTTTATCTTTTCTTGCCTCTCATTGTTTTTGGCTTATGTGAGATCTCCCTGATTCTTGAGGTAGACACTTAAAACTATATAACTATAAACTTCTCTCTTGAAACAGTCATTGCTGTACCTCACAGATTCCCCAGTGATGCTTCCATTTTCATTTGATTCTAAGAGGTTTTTACCTTTTTCCTTAATTTTCTTCAGTGACCCACTAATTACTCCAAAGTAATTAGATCTCCATGTGTTTGTATGGTTCTTCAGTTTCTCCTGCTGTTGACTTCTAGTTTCTTACCATTATGATTCAGTAAGATGTAAGAAACAATGTCAGCCTTTGTTTTGTGTATTTAACTCTATGACCTAAAATATTATTTATGTGGGGAAACATTCCATAACTTTTTAAAAAACAATTTGTATTCTGCAGTGTGTGGCAGGAATTTTTTGGATAGATACTCATTAATTTCTTTTGTTCTATGTTGTAGCTATAGCTGATGTGTCTTTGTTGTTTTATTGTCTGGGTAATCTGTTCCATGGTGAAAGTGGAGCTAATAAAGGAGTTGAAAGACCTTTAAAATTTAAAGTCACTGAAGAGACTAAGAAATGAAATATGAATGGCTCTCCCATATTCATGGCATTGTAGCAGTGATATAAATCAGCCATGTCATCAAAAGCAGTCTATAGATTCACTACAATTCTCATGAGAATATCAATGAATTTTTTCATAAAACTAGAAAAAAATCTTAAAATTCATGTGAAAATACAAAAGGTCCAGAATAACCGAAGCAATCCTGAGCAAAAAAAATGAAAGATTTGAAAGTATCCTATTTCAAAATATGCTACACAGTCAGATTAACCAAATAATGTGACACTGATACTAGCATAAAAGCAAACATGTAGACCAAAGGAATAGAAGAGAAGGGAAGAACTAAGCCCACATATCTATAGCTCTCTGATCCTTGACAAAGAGGCCAAAACATAGATTGATCAAAAGACAATTTTTAACAAATGGTGCTGAGGAAATTATTTATCTATATGCAGAAGATTTACACTAGATCCTCAACTCTCATCCAAAACTTAACTCAGAATGCATCAATAATCTATATACAAGAGAGGAATCTCCTAAGCTACTACAAGAAACAAGGACAAACATTTGAAGATGTATGCACAAAGAATGTTTTCCTGAGTATGATTTCAATAGTTCATGAAATAACAATAAAGACCCCGATGCACAGGATTACATCAAGTTAAAAGCCTTCTGTTTTCAAAAGAAATGCTGAAGAGGCAGTCTGACAGAGTAAGGGACAGTCTGCTGCCAGCTACTTTTCTGAGAGAGGATTAATATACAGATTATATGAAAATATTAAAAAACTGAACTTCAAAAGAACAAATTACTCAGTCAAGAAATGAGCTAATTAATCAATCAGTTAATTCTCAAAAGAGGAAATACAAATAGCTAGTAATTATATGAAAATATGTTCAACGTCTTTAGCCATTAGGGAAGTGCAAATTAAAACTAAATTGAGATTCTATCTCAGCCTAGTACAAATGGCTGTCAGTAAAAAATACAAAAATA